>VXBR01008390.1:0-98658 GCA_013400215.1 Cisticola juncidis | reverse complement strand
TACCTAAAAACTGTAGAGCAAAGCAGAGCATCTTCCAAATAAATTCAGGCCAGCAGTTAGCAGTGATTTGGAAGCCAAAGCACATTAGTTTGATGCCAAAAGCAAGCTGCAGTGCATCCTGCTGAGGTCCAGAGGGATCATCACGCCCTGAGCTGACTGCAATGGCCTTGCAAACACCCACCACCACCAGCAGCAGATGTGTTACAAGCAAAAAGCCTGTCTGGAAACTCAAGTGCATCACTGTGTCCACTGCTACATCCAGATAAGTGGGCCAAACAAGCCATCTGAATTCCTGGACAGATGTCACTCACAGCCCCATGAATTCCAGTGGGGGCTCACAGCAGTCCCCATGAGTTAGGACCATGTTGGCAGACCTGCCTCTTATTGTTTTCTTCTAGTAAAAAGCAGGATATGACAGGCTGAATTTTGCCCTGAATTCCATGGATAGGATGACTCAGAGACTGAGATATTTCAGGGGCAAAAGGGATCAGTGCTTGCTAGGCAGAGGGAGCTCTTTGCAGCAAGGAAGCCGATGCCATGAGCCCTTGCCTTTAGGGAGCTGACACTCAGCTGTGGTGGCAGCCAGAGGCTTCTCCTCCTCACCACGTCACTGCAGACATTGCTTCAGTTAATTTGGTGAAGAAACACCGCAGGGGAAGTGATTTTGATGCTTCCTGCAGGAAAGTATATATACACCAGCCAGAGCCTCGTGCTTTACATGTACAGCCAGGTCAGGGTGGATTTTACCCTCAACACGCAAGGGCTGTAGCACAATGGACCTGTGTGGGAGGCAGGGAGGGACCAGATGCTCAGATGCTTCCTTCCCCACCCTGGCCCAGCAGTAGCATGCACATATCTTGCTTCTTCTTCCTAAGGATTGTGGTAATTTCCAACTCCATGCAGTGCTTCCCAAGGGCTCAGCTCCAGGCTGCCTACCATGCACCAGGCTTCATTTCCACCACTTGCATTACACAGAATATTCTTTGTTACTAGTTGTTTTGGGTTTTGGTTTTTTTTTTGGTTTTTTTTTTTTTTTGTATGTGTGTGGTTTTGAGTTTTTTTAATGAGATGGAATAAAAATTAACTTTGGATCACTTAGCTCTTCTGCAAAGAAAGTTCTTAATTTCTCTGCAAGTTGCCCAAACCCTTAGGAAAAACTTAGGAGAAGAGGACTATGAAAAGAGGCTGAGAATGGAATGAAAAGAAGGTGTTTCCAAATGAAACAAAGAAAATTCAAAATCTTGATTGGCCTTTTCATCATCATCTTCAACCTCCCATATCTGCCTTCTACGCCACATCCCTACACAGAATGTGTTTGCTTTCAGCTGGGCCAAAACTCTTGGTAAATTCCACCTGTTTGCATGAATAGAAACAGAAAGCCCATCCAGCTCTAACACTTTAGCAGGAAGCTATAGGTACATTTTTCTTTCCTAAAGTGATTATTAAAGCCTTTTCCCATCAAATCCTCCTGGGGTAGAGACCAAGGAAAAGCTCAGACATGGGCTGAACTGTAATCATTATTGCTCAGTGGGGAGGCTTGTCCCCAAGGTAACTTGCCCTGGAAGTTTGTTTGCCATGAAAGCAAACAGTGCTATAGTAACCTGCCCTGTGCAGAATGGCCCATGCCAGCAAATCTAATAATTCCTTGCATTCACAGAAATAACTGCAGGGCAGATGCACCCAAACTGCCTTTAAATGACTCATTTCTGAGCAGCACATTGCTCAGTGCACGCTCTTGTTGGAGGCTTATGCCACTGCTCACAGCTCTTGCCTCCACTCTGCCCCAAACAATCCCAGCTGCCCCTCTCCCAGCTCCTCTTCTGGGTGGTTTAGTTCTTCCTTGTGTTTCCCACTATTTCCTGATCTAGTAGGGAATGAACCCCAGTTTTGTGCTTTTTGGAGCCTTCACCAAGACTCTGTATTCCTCTTGCCTTGTGGTCAGTGTCAGTCTCACTGGCTCTGGCTCTACCTTGTACCAGAGCTCTCCTTCTGACCTGCTTTGCCTTCTCATCTCTTTCTGCCTCTTTACTGCCTGTTCCATCTGCCTGAACCAAGCCCCCACCATCTCCCCAGCCTCTAGAAAGGGCAGCTTTTCCCTGTCAGGACAAACATCCTCCAGCCCCCTCTGCCAAAGGCTCCCTGCCTCTCTGCCCCATCAGTCCTGTCCTCACACAGTTCTTGGGAGTCCTTGCAGCAGGGTCTGGAGAGTTCAGACATCTTCACAAAGTTACTGCCAGGTCACAGAAATAATGAGAAATTACTGAGGGTATGTAGGTACAAATCATGGCCTGGAAAGTAGGAGTACCATAAAATCCCAGAGGAAAGCAATATTTCAGAAATGTGTGCATCTGCCATACTTTTATCTTTTTACAACCACCAGAAGGTGAAGGCCAAGAACAAGGATATATCTGATAACTGAATTGGGAGACCCTTTCTCATGTTTTGATGAATTTGTCCTCCACATCTTCCATTCCAGAGAACCTCTCAGCCCCCTGCACTCACATCAGTTTTCCACCATGTCCAGCTGAAAAGAGAAGGAACAGATTAAGCAAGTTCAGCCACTGGAAGATGTTGAGGCTTCTATGGGTCTGGAGGACAGCAGCTTGGCCACTCCACTCCTTGGTGGGCTCATTCTGCTGACCCAAGCACCAGTGAGAGCACAGGGATTGTCCTGTCCATGCTGCTGTTCCTGTCTTTGTGCTCTCCTGGTTTAGGAGGTCACTGGCATTTCCCCTTCCACTGGTCTCTCCATCTGCCTCAAATTCCTAGAGCATCTGCCTAGAGGGACTGAGATCTTCTCTCCTTCTGATTCCAGAACCACCTTTGCTGTTTTCAGGCATCTCTAAGAAGTAGATGAGCTCTGGGGAAAGCTGTAGGGTCTGTGAATATCCTCATAGTAGATGCTTTACTTTTACTGACCATCTTACACAGCCCAGGTCTGTACAACTTTTAAGACAGCCCTCCACACATTTCTATGAACACAATCCTCAGCCATTCAAATTAGGAGCCATGGAGAGGCAACCAATTCCCTCCCTACCTCATGCACACAAACAGTATCACTACATTGAAACATCTCATAAATAAAACACATGTCAGAAGGTTTTCTTGCATCAAATACTGTAAACAAATGCATTCAGTCCTGTTTGAGTGAGAAGACATTTGTGCCAAGCAGTGCTGCAGGAAATCATGTTTATACCTGCACAGAAATTGCACAAGATCGTTATGTCCTTGTGAAACTATTCCCTCTGTCCCCTCCCTCTCTCCCTCAGCCCCACCAAAGCCAAGGTCTGGGATAGCCAAGGCTCTTTGGGCACAGGATTGAAACTACACAAGTGCAGCCTGCCTGGATGCCACTGGTCTGTTTGATCAGTGACTCAGAGCACTCTTCTCATTCCTCCTTCTTCCCAGTTATTCTTTCTCTCTTCTCATTTTTCCCCATGCCCAGATGGCAGTGGCAGCCCCTTCTTTCTTGGAAAGCCTGGAGAACACTCCAGGAGCAGAACAGGAGCAGAACACGGCCTTTGGGAGAGGGCAGGGAGCTGCACTCCCCTCCCACCCAGCAGCTGTGACCCTGCTGTGAGCAGCCATCGTGAGGACTGTATGGGAAGGGCTAAGGAAAACACCGAGTTCAGCAGCTGACCACTTTATAAACTATCAGAATAGAAATCCTGTCTAAACCATGTATGTTTTTGTGTATTAACCTACAGCAGCCTGCAGCAGAATCACAGCTGCACCCAGTTCAAAAGCCCAGAATTTTAGTGACCCATAACAACGTCTGTGAAGAGGTAAAGATGGATCTGACAGAGATCTGTCGTCTTTCTCTCATTTCATTTATCAGGAAAGACAGCTGCCTTAATTAGTTTTTTTTTGCTTTGGGTTGAGGAGGGTTTTATTGTGTGGGGATTTTTGTTATTGTTGCTGTGTAGTTTTGTTTGTTTGTTTTTTGGTCCTGATCTGAATTTGGCCATCCACAGTAGAGTATGAGTGAGACTGAGCATCGTAATTTCTCTTCTGTCTCGGATTCATTGCTGAACAACTGCTTTGCAACAAAAACTTTTCAGATCAGAGACATCTTAAGTCAGTATTTCTCTGTACCAAGAAGACACTTGTTCCTGTGCACAGGACAAGATCACTGTCCTGTGACAATGATCCAGGAGAGCTGGAGCCAAGCAAAACCTTTGGAAGGTCTAGCAGATCAGGTGATGTGTCTCTGGGAAGAGGACACTTTGCTCAAGAGGGGCAGGTGATCAAATACTGAAGAGTCCACTATAATGAAGAGAGTGCTTTATTATTACTTGGAAAGGAGCGGTGATGATAATCACTTCCTCTGTTCTCTTCATGGCAGAGAGAAAACCTTCATCACCAATTTATCACTTGCAAAGAAAGAGGGGCCAGTGTGAAGTGAGAGGACATCACCTCTCCCAGGACTGCCTGTGGGAACAGTGTGAGCTGTCACAACACCTCTTTAAGCTCATGTTCCAGCTGCCACTTCATATTCCAGCTGCTGGACCCTTGCTGTGTTTAGTAGCCCCACTTGCAGTACTTGGGTAATAAAGTTGATCCATAGAATGTGTATAAGTAACACAGCTGAGTAAATGAAAAATGCAGCTTGCAGGCAGCCTGTGCTGAATTTGAGAGAGGCTTCTGAAACAGAGCAGCTTGTCAGATGGGGAACAGGTAATCAGCACATCACTGATCCCCCTTTTACTGAACTCAGAACTGAATCAAAGTCAATGTCTGATAAAGGGCCAGAAAGATCTTTCTATTCATTTACACAGGGCTTGCAATTTCACCTCACTGTTCCTGAATCTGGCCTCATAATTTTTAGCTGATTTAAGGCAGGTTTTTCAAAAATTATCTGACCATGATTTACCAAATTCAGGCTTTAGGGAGTCTATTGCAGCCATTGGCAATGTCTTACAATGAGATTTTGCCGTCTCTGATCAAGAGAACTGTAGTTAACTTAGAAGCAGGATTTGTTTACAAGGAGCTGCTGATAATCAGGTATGTATTTTGCTCTTCAGTTATGTAATATTTTAAAATTGGGCTAAGCAATTGGAAAAAAATGGAAATAATTGTTTCTATTAAAATCTGGAAAATTTTTAAAATCAAGCAGAAAAGTTGTTCAAACATCCTATCCCACCTTTTGAGAATAAAGTTCTTTTCAATTTCCACCATAGAACAACTTCTCATTTTTATATCCTGCTATAATATGGAACATAATGTAAGAAAGGAGTTATAAAAGATAGTGCAAAATGGAAATATTGAAAAATAAAAATTAATCAGATCAAAAGACTGAATTTAAATTAAACAACCTCATGTTTGTTTGTGTTCTTTTCCCCAAAGGTTTCCCTTACAGCAATTTTGAATTTCAGATTTTCAGTACTGCTCTGAACAAACTCTGGAAATCTTCCTGAGGCAGAAAACCAACATTCAGTAGAACCTTCCAAGATTTATGTTGCTGACCCAGCTGGCATTACCAGGGGACACAGCATAGCTGTATCAGATAGGGATCCTGATCAGAGCATACTCAGCTACATCTGGGGTCTCTGCCAGCGCAGCCATTCCAGCACAGCCTCCAAGGGAGAAACTCAGCTTCCATCACTGCTTGTCCTGTCTGCTCCTGTTCAGCTTCATAGCCCCACACTGGCTCAAAAATGTGCATTTATCTAAAATAAAGTTGGAGCTTTGGATTTCACTTGGCTCGTGAAGTGTGGTCCTACGCACTTTTATTTTGTTTGATTTTTTTAATGTATACATATACATGCATATGTATACATGCGCATTCACACATATACAGAAATATACAATGATAAAGACAGAATACAGGATTTAAAATGTTTTCCAGGTGGTTTTCAGGCCCAACAGCTGAGACTTTTTTTTCCTTTCTAGAGTACTAAGAGGATAAATATTGCCATTTAAAAAATAAACTTCCTCAAAATTGTCCTTTCTGCTCTAAAAGACCATGTTGTTCTTTAGGTGATTTATGATATCAATCTGTAACTACACGTGTATTGTTCAGAGTGTTCAGCAAACAAGACGTGAGTGTTTGAAATACTTCAGGGCAGGAAGAGGCACAAAACATCGAGGCAGCCTCCCAGTTCTAGCACGGGCACTTGAAACCCAGTGTCTTCTTTCCTGTTAATTCATCTCAGGCTGTCATTGCCTCTTCATTTCCACATAAACGAGCATTGACAGGCCAGTCAAGCCAGGCATTTGCTGTGCAGAGACCAAAACCAGCTCAAGTTGAGTACATTCCCACTTTTTAAAGTGTTAGGCCATTGGCCAGCTGGGCCAAAACATTCTGATTTTTTTTTTTTATTTTTTTTTATTTTTTTGAAGTGAATGACTGCTTGATGCCCAGACAAAATTTCAAAGTAGGAATGTGGGCCAAGTGAAATGCAGCAGCATGATGATTGTTGGGAGATTGGTGTACCATGAGTGTGGAAAACACCATTTGGTAGCAGGGTTGGGCCAGCCCTTTCCCTGGCCAGTTAAATCCTGGAGGTTCCCACCATGGACCTGCTGCCTGAGGAAACCAATTTCTGTTTCCAGAGGCTGGGGTGGGAAGATCTCCAGAGAGAAGAGCAAAAAGTGAGCTTTAAAAGACACGAGCCCTGAGAGTATTATGGGAATCCTGAAGTCTATAGCCTGAGGGTTTCTAAGCAAGAGGGGAGACCCATCCCCCTGCAAGGCCAGCCATGGCAGGGAGAAAGCAAGACAGTGGGAAAGGAGAAAGAGAGGAGTAAAAAGGAGATCTGGTAAATTGCTTAGAGAACCAAGGAATAATCTAGGCTGGGAGGCACTTCTGGGACAAGTCAATCCAACTTTGAGTTGGACAGAGATCAAATTGCTCAGGGACTTGTTCAGTCCAGCCTTCAACATCTCTGAGGATGGGAAATCCCACAGCCGCTCTGGGTGACTTGTGCTATATTTGACCACTGTCATGGTAAAAAATTTTTTGGCCTTATATCTAACTGGAATTTTCCATGTTCCAACTTGTGACATTAGAGGGCACATCCCTGCTTGCACCTTTTGTTTATGAATTTGTAATCCCTGGCTCTGCTGGCACTCCTTGTCTCCACAGCCTTCTAAAGCAACAAACTCCCCAAGCTGAGTACCAGCTATGCAAGAAAGGCTAATCCTGGTGGTCTAGGCCAAGAATGACCTTGGGGTGGTGGCAGAGAGATGGATAACTGACAGTTCCCTCTTCACACACCTTCTTCCTCTGTTGGCCTGCATTCCCATCATGACCTATTTTCTATGTTGGAGCTCTGGGATCCACAGTTCCTCAAGCATTTGATTTGCCTGAAGAATATTGCAAACGTTATTAATTTCATCAGTGACTGTTTTGCATAAATTTGTTCACTACAATAGCACTTTCTGGCCAAGTCTGAATGAGTTACACATCTAATATTATATATCTCACAAATGTTATATGTGTACTACCTACCTGCACACGTGCTTACACATACATTCATCACCTCGATACATCCTTTCATGTCAGGTATGCGAATTATTTTGTTTATGAGAAACAAAGTTCCCTCCCTGCGCCAGGATTAAGACCTGCGTTCCTTTCCTGCCTCTCCTTGGGATCCCATGTGATCTGGCCAAGTCATTTCATGTCTCTGTGCCTCTGCCTCCTGTTTGGGGAGCAGGGGCAGCGCTCAGGGATAAACCACGGATCGCTCTCCTCGGGGCTGCATCCCGGAGATGCCGGGTGGGAAGAGCAGGGATGTGTCATTCTCTGCAGAACAATGGCACTTCTGACATTCCTAATGCCATGGAAATATGAATATTCAAAGTAGCAGGGCCTTTGTTAGGGATCCTGATTAATTGGTGATTAATATCGCTGTCATTTCCTTAGAATAACATGTGCTGTGCTCTTATCTGGAGAAAAGGGAAGGAGAGAGGGGGAAAGAGTTCCTGAGTGCACCGGTACACGGGCTTCAGGCAAAGCCTGCAGACTCGATTAAGGACAAACACTGCTTCCCAAACTGTCCCTATTCCTGTGACATTTACACAGCTCAGGTTCATGTACTCAACACTCAGCTCCAGGAGCCCTCTCTGATTCCCAAGTGCTGCTGGTGTAAAGTGTCAAACCTGCCAAACTCTGGGATGACAATTACAGACTGCAGCTATTTTCATCTTTCTCTTGTGGACACACCGTGCCCCTCGGGTGATACAGCTTGGCAAAACCCTCCTCTGAGTGTACAGAAGATCCACCTTGTCATAATATCGGTCCCTAATTAAGTTGTTTCAACAAGAAGGTATCTGTGAAGGACACATTTATTTTAGAGGGAAATTAAAGTATTAAGCACAGTATTTGGGATGTTTCTGTTTCACTGGAACATCTGAAGGTAACTTTACCATCAAAGCGACCCTATCATGTAATTACACTCAAGCTGCTGGCCGCAGCACATCTCCAGAACACCTTCTCACTCCATTATGTGGCTCAGACAGAAGAATTTTGTCCTCAAATTCTTGTTATGCACACATATAGTGCATATTTTCCTGCTAGACAAGGCTTAACTGTATACAATTCCTCTGCAATGAATTACTTCTCTAGGATTTAACTACAAAGGCCCATTTGGAAACCATAAATGAGGCATCGACCCCAAAGGACAAATACTCCACTTTCATCAAGGCAAAACATAGAAACTACATAACTATGGCAAAACATGGGCCAGAGCACTAGCAACATCTCTTCAGAAAGGGTCTATGTTTTGACAGGCAGAAATGCCTACTTCAATCAAGGAGCTAAGAAAAGAGTGTAGTTCAATATCTGGAATAATCAAACGGGGTGCAAATTTCAAATGGGGTGCAAATTTCATTCGTACCTAAGCTTTGTAAATGAAGACGGATATGAAGACGTGTGTTTTTAAGAGAACACTTAAGCAAAGATAAGTGGTCAAGTGCTCACAGCTTTGCTTGTGTCAATGTTATCTGTAGATACTCTTTTCCCATAACACTCTGAGTGACTTTTCAATGTGTAGATAATATGTTCCTTAAATGTAGCCCATATACATGCACTGTAAATGGCTCTACCATTAGGAATCTAAATTTTGCCATTTAATAAAAATACTACCCCTTTCAGGANTTTTTTTTTTTTTTTAATGAAGCCTCTTTAAACACGAGTGCAGGATTTCAGCAATGGCTTTTCCATCACTGCTGCACCAGACTGCCCTGTCTGCTGAGAAAGGTGGTGCCCCTGTTTTGGTAGCAGGGAGCGAAGTCTCTTGCCAGAAGTCTCACACTTGTAATTCTTAGAAAGGTCAGAGATGGAGACTAAATTCTAAACAAATGCAGACTTTACTTCCCTGTTAAAAACAGCCAGATCCTTTTGGGTTCTCCAGGCCAGGAATGTCCTGGGGTCTGAGGGAAATTCTGATGTCCTGTTTGCTCATGTTTTTCTACATAAGGGATCACCATCAACAATGGCCAAAGTTAAACTCCCTGTTTTTCCTCCCAGGCCATTTTTTTTGCCATCTTCCTCCACCACTCTTGGTAAAATATCCCTCTACCCTGTTCTTAGTGCTCTCCTGACTGTATTTTCTTAACTTTTACTGTATGATCCCATCTCTGCCAGTCACTTCTCTGTAAACTCATCCTCCAAGCCCATCCCTGCTCCATGTTCACCAGCTCGTAGCATTGACTATTTTCTCCTTACCTGATCCTAGTTGAATGGCTCTTGCAAACAAGAGCTAAACAAACATAAATATATTTATATCACACACAAATAATCTTAAGTATTGCAGCAACAAAACCAACAACGTAATTTTTTTTCTTCATTTATCACAGTGTTTCTAGCATCTGAAAAGCTGAACAACACCTGCAGTAAGCCCTGTATGAAGGTGACTATATGGAGAGATATTTACCAGTTTGAGGAATTTACAAGGTACAGAAGGAGGAAAATGCTCACTGCAGTGATGGGAAACTGAGAAATGGAAGAAACACAGGCACTTATCAAGGTCAGGCAGGAAGGTTGTGGCAGAGCATGGTCTAGACTGCACAATATTCAGGCACCAGCCCAGGCCTTTGCCAAGCAACTATCCAGCTTTTTTAAATATTCATGGAGGAAAGACAGGCTTGTGCAATGCTCCACAAATAAGACAGAACAAATGGCAATTACCCTGTAGAAGGGCAGACTGCAGAAACTGAATTTGAGAGGTTATTATCTGCTGGTAGAAGGTTGTAGATATTGCCAAATGCTAATTTAATTTTTTTTTTTTCATGTTTACAGTGCTTAGGAAAAGTGAGAAGTTTTATTCTCAGCCTTAAGCACTGCAGCAAATTCTGTCCTGTGGAGTTAAACTGGCCATGTTAGCAATCCAGAATTTATATGTCACTGTTTTATCAGATTTCCAGAGACATATAATGTCTCTTTCTCCTGCCAGTAAAGCCAGATGCAGAAGTATCCATGTGTGTTTATTTAGCACAGGATTGTTAATGGCTGGGAGTAGCACACACTGGGGTGTGGCTTCCATGTCTTGCACAGAGAAGTCAGTGCTAAGAGACCAGAATTAAAACAGACTGAAGCAGAAGTGCAACCCACTGACCTTGGCGCCAGCAGAGTGGGAAAAACATTAGGAAAATCTGGACTAGGCAGCCAGGTCAAGGCTGATTGTCACCCATTGAAATTCAAAGGTACTTGATACAAAGCATTAATATAAGTAAATCCTTAGCTTTCCGTTTCCTTAAGGAAACAAACTTTCAGGCTGCAGGCAGTCCTTTTCATCTCAACTTGAAGGGAGGAAAGAAGATTCTAGGTTGGTCTTTTCAGTGAAGAACTTTTTGCATAACTTCATTAAGACAAAACAAGATGGCATTATAGATTAAAGTAAAGACTTCTGTTAAGCAGGAGGTTAAACAAGTCTTTAAACACAGCTCCTGCTTCATGTGCTAATCCTGGTTTCATGACAATTTGGAGGTACAGTCTTTTCCTCTGGCTCTATTTGGCTCAGCTTGAGTCTGAGCATCCCTGGTTGAAAACAAGCCTGGCATCTGCAGCAATAACTTTGAGCAAAAAGGGAGTGCTAATCCAAGATGCCTTTGATGGGAAAAATTATGGTGTCAGTGGAGTTATGTCCTCTCTCATCCTCACAAAGCTCTTCCTCAACAAAAGACAAAAGCACCCAGAGCTGTCCTGCAGCACACAACCCAGGGAGCACAGAGGGCCAAAACACCTGCAGCAGGAGGGGGTTTTTATCCCACTCACAGCACTTTGCATTTTGCTCTGCCCCAGAGTTAGGAAGGCAGCCACGTGCCCAGCAGAGCCTTGGGCTGGGAGAAACGGTGTGGTTGTTCCTAACACAACTGCACAACAGTTCCAGCCTTGCTGAGAACCCAGACTGGGGTTAAAGTAAAGGTGAGGGCTGAAAAAAAGTTCCAGACAACATTTAAGGCAGGAGAGGACCTGGTTCATCAAGGGCAGTTTTGGGTTAAAAATCCCAAACCCAAAAAAATTCTTTGGACAGAAAATGCCCATGTTGAACCAAGGCAGCATCTTTACCAGTGTTAAAGTCATATTTAGAGCAATAAAACTCCTCACTCTGCCTCTGAAGAAGCAGCAGCAGAAATCTCTGATAAGTGGGAAGGGAGGAGAAGAGCATTTTACATTCTCATGGTTCCTTGGCTCACTCCAGCACTCTTTGATTAACTAGGAGCAAGATTTATGTGCTATAAAGTGCTTTGGGGAGGTTGCTGATGCCAAACCTCTGCACCTGGGTTTTGAAAGCCTCCCTAAAGTTATGAGAATATCTGTATATTCTCATCTAGGAAAAGAAAGCCCCCCTGAAAACCAAAAGTAACTACTGCTTTTTGGCAGAACAGCAGAGTGCAATTTCACCTAGGAGGGAGATTTGCAAAGATACTGACAACCACTAAATGGCCTAGTCCCACAGAAATTGGATGTGAGTGAGCATTTCATGGCCATTTACCCCTGGGGAGAGGTGTCCCTTACCCCTGATTAGCTTGGATTCTTCCATACAAGGAAGATTAAAGAAATATCCCATTAAATTATTTTGGGATTGTTATTGTTTTTCAGTCTTAAATTATCCTACCCCGTATAATCCCATGGAAACTTGCTTCAGAAGACAAAAGAGCTCAGTTTCTCTTAATGGTTAGTGGAGTCACATTCTTGTGTGACATCTGGCTCTAATATGATTGGGAATGAGCAGGCCAGCAGGATGAGCAGTGCAACCAGGGATGTTATCAGCCTCTCAACCACCTTGGAAATTGATTTTCATCAACTATTGTTTAAAACTATTGTGCTGAGCACTGAAACTGGCCTGTTTGGGGAATAATTATGCTGTGCTGATGATGTTTTCAACTCCTTTTAGAAGCCATCAACAGTCTGCAATATCTGGGTGTTGTGCAGGCTTTGTCTGGAAATGGCATCCAACCTTCATCCAGCTCTGACCAAGTGGAAGCTCCTCAAGGGATGTTTTAACACCAATTTCCACCAAGCAAGGTTTCTAGCAGAAATGTGCTGCTGTTTATCACCTGCTGATACCACACGTGGTCAGAGCCCTCACTTGATTTGATTCTTGTTTCAAGGTTGAACACTGTGAACTGGGACAAATTTTACAGCCTGCAAGAGCTGTGGTGGCTTCAGACTATCCATGAGCAAGAAGGGAGAAGAAAGAAGGTGTCTGCACTTCAACAAAGGTGGAGGAGCAGCAGAGGCAAAACAGCCTCAAGGAGGGGAAGCTGAGGCAAACTGGATGCTTAGAGACCAAGATTTTGACAAAATTTGGAGGTCAAGTGGCCTTGGGCAGAGAAAGGAAAGGGGTGAGATGATACTTTAAATGGAAAAGATGCTGCCCAAGGAATTTTTTGGTCTCATGCCTCCACACCAGTGTTCAGAGGTGCCACCTTAGAGGCCCGTACCTGGATGGCCATGGAGCACAGCTGTCTGCTCACAGGGAGAACAGGGCTCTGAGCCTCATCCTCAAGCACTCCAGGAGTGAGGTGACAGCCAAGAACGTGATAGGTGAGCAGCAAAATACTGGGAAAGGAAGAGGGTTTGGGGTATGAGAAGATGCCTTGGAAGAAGTTGAAGGTCTTTGAAATTTAGGTTGCAAAAAACTGCTTTTTCAAAACCCTTTGGGGTCTCACTTCTGGCACACACTGAGGAACCCACAGTGTTGGAGGCAGTCCCTGCATCATTTCAAGAAAACCTGAATAGCAACTAGCAGGACTTTTATCTTGTAGCCTTTTTGTGGCTAGGTGCTGCCATTACTTGCTACTGATCCCTCAGACAGGCAGGCAGCAGTGCCCTCTGCACCTCCCACCTCTGTACTCACGCCAAGCCCTTCAACCACACAAGGTACAAGAACAAAATTTGCATTTAGTCTTTGAAGCAAAAACAGTATCTCCAGGGCTTCACGTGGATTAGGTCATTAGATCTCTCCTGTTGGACAGGAGCTCCCTGAAGGAATGCAAGGAAGTAAGCACTGTTTTCTTTGAAGAAGTCAAGAGCCATGGATTTAACTCCCACTTGATCCTTCCAGTTATGCAACTGGGTTCAAACCTAGAGAGGACTGAAAGAAAAGAGAAGCCATGGTTCTGTATACAATTTGAGGACACCTGCAGTTCAGATTAAGTGGTATTTGGCTCTGACAACAAGCTGGTCTGCAGGCACCCACGCTGCCTGATTTGTTCCTGGGTGTCCAGGCTCCCTGGGACTTGATGTTCATGTGAACAATGAGTGCATAAATTATCCAAATGTCAGGCACTTCCTGGCACTCACATGTACTGGGTGCCTTGTACTCGCTGTTCACTGCACAGAACTCCCTGCTGGAGGATGCTGATGCCATTGGAAATGTCTGCAGCCACCTCCAGCCTGTTATCTAAAGGCCTTGTGGTCACCTCAGGTGTCATCTCAAAGCTTTTCCTTCATGCTGGAGGACAAAGGCAAACCAGGTTTACCTGCATTGTCTCCAGACCTTTGCAAGTTCTTTTCCCAGGAGCAGAGCTAATTGGCATCAAATCACTCCTGCTAGCACAAGCATCTGCTTTATTTTCTTTCCAAAGGGTGCAGAGCACAGAGTTTGTTCAGCAGGTCTGGAGGCATCAGCTGTCCTCTTTCTGAGGCTGAAGGAAGGCTGATTTTTGAAATCTCTTATGGTGCTGCAGGTATGCTTCAAGACCAATTTTACAGACAGTGGTCCATCTCATTTTGAAATGCAAAATAGGTAATTGTACATGCAGAAGGACTTTTCCAGCTAAACAAGTAACCAGCTGATCAGTTGGAGCGAAACAATCCAACACTATCCCACAACCATGAATTGTGAGGAGTTAAATGAGCTTTAAGAGATTAATCTAGAAAAGAGATATTTCAGATGGTGAGCTGATGGAGCCACTAGTGCAGTCTGGGCAGTGCAGTCTGTGACAATCCTGTTAACATGCTTGCTATAAAATTGCACCCACATCTATACACACATTTATGCATATGTATGTATAATAATCTCCTAATTGGCCTGTAAATGAGACATTGATATTATCCAAAAATGAGACATAGTGTACAGTAAGAAATGCAAGGATTTTATCTGTGGGTTTATTTGTAAAATGCTGACATTTAAATACAATGTATTTCTAATTTTTTGTAATCTGGATGCCCGGAAGGGAAAAAATTGTGGTGGTCTTCTGATGGAGCTGCAGCAGCACAGATCAGCAGAGGACCCAACCCATGCAGAAGAGAAGGAACATCAGTTCCTCCTGTTTCCTTGTGAAAACTGGTGTGATTCCTCTCACTGATGAAGTGGCAAACCCGTCTTCCAGGATTCCAGCTGGCATGGTATAAGTCTGCACACTGTTCTCCATTGATGGTAATTTATGAAACTTTAAGAAGAGGGGGTTTAATTGGTGCTAGAGAGCTCAGTTTCTTGAACCTCAGACTGAACGCATGCAGAGAAGTCCGGCTATAAATAATTCCTGTGCTGGTTTATAAACTATTCTAAGTAGCAAATATCATCTGTTAACCTTATTTGCAATTGGTACATGCAGCTAAAGGAAACAAATGAACTGCTGCTGAATTAATTTGCAGCCCATCCAGAAACTTTTTTGCACTTTGTCTGGAAAGTTTCCAGGCAGCAGAGCATCTGGCATGCAAAAAGTGGGTGGCATCCTAGGAAAGGGGGTTGGCTTTTTTTTTTTTTTTAATACAATTTGTTTATAAAAATATCCACCTTTGGCCAGATTTAATTCTGCCAACCTGCCTGGAGTAGCCCATTTTAAAGAGTGTGTGTTGGTTCTGCCAGGCCTTTGTTATTGACAGAAGCTATAAGCCAGTGAGAAGACACAGCCCCTTCCTCTCAATAATACCCTTAGGTGAGAAAGGGTGAGAAAACCTCCTGGTGGTGTCCACCTCTCTCCTCTGCTGCAGATGGGGCTAAAACAACTCCTCTAAATGAAGCACTGAAGTTTTTCCTGATGCCTGGGAGGGCAGGAAGACAGTGTGATGGTTTTGAGGGTTGCTGGTACCTGAAGGTACAGGAGCTCTCAGTGTGTGCCTCTCTCATGGGTTAGCAGGCAGATCTCCTCTGGGCTGCAGGCAGCTCCTGTCTAGGGAAGACCTTTATAAATAATCCCTCTTTTCTAGGAACATGCCCAATTTCTTATGTCAGCTGCCCCACTGTTTTTGCAGTGAGAGAGAAACAATAAAAGGAATTTCTAAAAACTCATTCTCAAGAAAAAACCCACTAGTCCCAGAAATGTTGCTGCAAAAATTCTCCTTCATCTCTTCTGTGCAATTTGGGTTGATTTTTTTTTTTTTTGCTGTTGCATGTCCAAGACAGGCCTCCCATGCTGTGTGCTGCAGGATGTGCAGGATGTGGCCTGGAGCCCTCCTGTTTCCATGGCCCTGAGCTCATGCTTGTTCCAGCAGTAATAACAACACTGTTAATAAGGATAATGACTGCAGAGCTGGAAGAGCATATCTGATGTTTTCACAGGTGATGTAACTTTTCTTGATATGGAGATGTCTCTCAACCCCCTTCAGCTACACTTTTTATTACACTCTAATTTCTTTTATCTTTGTTTTTTTTCCTCTCAATACACTTTTGATTCTGGTATAAAACAGCTGACGCACTCATAGACAGACGAGTTCCCACAAGCAATTAAATTTTGGGTGCAGACATTGGTGTCCTATAAATGACATTTCTTTCGAAGGAGGGAGGAAACACAATGGAAATGTAACTATTTTAACTTTAAAAACAACAACAATAAAAACTTGCAATAATTTCCTAAAAGAACAATCACTAAGAGCCAAATCACCGCTTTAAGTACAATATGAAGCCTTCATCAGGAACAAAATGCTAACAAAATGTCTTGAGAACACTGCAAGGCTAAAGAGACCCTTAATTGTGTGGGGCTGAAGGTGGCACTGGAGGGAAGATGGCACACTTGGTCCTCTCCCAGTGGCAAAGAACACAGTGGTGTTGTTATTGAGGCTGTTTGAAAAGTTTTAAGCCAAAGGGTGATCTCAGTTACTGTGTCTGGAGCAGCTCCACTAACTTCATCTCGAAATGCTACTCCAAA
The DNA here is from genome assembly GCA_013400215.1 of Cisticola juncidis. Classification (NCBI taxonomy): domain Eukaryota; kingdom Metazoa; phylum Chordata; class Aves; order Passeriformes; family Cisticolidae; genus Cisticola; species Cisticola juncidis. Next base: position 82,116 of record VXBR01008390.1, on the reverse strand, counting down.
CGTTGTCATGCTTGTGGATGGTGGGAGTTTGGTCTGTTTTCCCTGTAGTCCCCCTGCAGGCATGCCTTACCCTTCCCTGCAGGAGCACGTCCTGCACCACTGTTACACATTGACTGCTGCTGCTTCAGAAGCAGGAGAAAATTGCACTTGTGATTAATCCCTAAAGTTTTTATGGATGTTCATAAGACATCACTTTCTGTGACCACAGGAATTCAAAGCTTAGTCAGGCTATTAGATCTAAAAAGTTTTCACTGAGATGTTTTGCTTTTGAAAAGAGAAACAAAGAAAAATCCTTATTCTTTCATCTGCTCCAAGAAATATGCTCCTGAGCAACTACAGGAAGGTGTAAAGATTTTCCTTCCCATTCCAACCCAGGGGCAATGCTGAAGTTGCCACTCCGGGGTGTCTCCATGTCATCCTGGGATGAAGGAGAGACATTTTGGAGCTGCATCCTGCCAAAATTTTCACTGGGAAGGCTGCCCTTGGGTACACACCTCTGAGCCTCCTCGGGGACATACCATGGGGCTTTCCAGAGCTCCCAGGGGATGGCACCCTCTGCTTGGCTCCGTTGTTGGTGCTTGCAGGAAGCACTTGAGACAGCGTGGGCAGCATGGCTGGCACGGGAGGGAAGGCACGGCCACCGTGAGCGGGGCTGGAAGGTGCCCGAGCACGCCAGGCCTGGGCACACTGCCAGGCTGGGCTCACTGGGGCCATGGGGCTGGCTGGGAACACCCATGGCCCATGGGAAGTGCTGCAGCATCACACCAGGATGGACCAAAGCAGCCCCACATGCAGCCCCCAGCTCGCCTTGGAGGGGGACATCCCACAGCTTCACTTGGTGCTGTGCTCATCTACCAAAACCTGAGTTTTTCATCCAGCTCATTCGGGGCAGAGCAGCAATTACAAGTCAAGAGAGGAAGCCACCACCCTGCCTTGCTGGAGCAACCCCTGGCCCTCCCTTGGCCATCATGCCACCCCTCAGCAGTGTGTGGGTAGCACTGTTGGGATTTTGCCCAGAGCAGCCAAATCCGTGCCCTGAGGGAGCCCATTCCTCCTGCCCTGAGGGAGCCCATTCCTCCTGCCCTGAGGGAGCCCATTCCTCCTGCCCGTGCGCTGAGTAACCCTGCAGGAATCAGACCCGCGATGCCGGCAGAGCGCCGCGCTGTGCCGGCCCCTCCCCAGCACCCAGGAGCCATGGAGAGTGGGTGCCAAGAGCGAATACCAGAGGCATGAATCCTGCCCGAACAGCTCATGGTTTGCAGAGCTAAATTAAAACGATAAAGAGGCTGCAAGGCCGGGCAGGCTCGCTGGCACAGGGCTGGCGGCAGCAGCGGGGCCACGGCCTCCCTTCTCGCCACCGAGGACTTTGAGCTGGGCAAGGGCTGCTCATGCCCATTCCTCTGCTGCTGCTGGAGTCTTGGGAAGGTGCTCATCTCCAGGACAGAGAGGGATTCACCTGGGTCCCACCCTTGCCCAGAGCTTGGCTGGTGTGTTGAGCCCTGTTCCTGTTCAAGCACTCAAACACACCCGTTCAGAAGAGCCACTGTGGTCTGCACCAAGGGACACCCTTGCCATTTTTCTCTTCACCTTTCATTTCTCTACAGATTTTGATGTTGAAGGTTCAGGCTGTTTTTGTGAAGGGCAAAGCATTTGAGGGATTTGCCTTTTTCCAGCACCCACCACTTCACTGACTGGAGGGATCCAGCTCATCCTCCCTTGGTTTAGGAAAGCTTCAAGATTCACCTCTTCCCTTCAACCTAACCCAATTTCGACCCATGCAGAGCTCCTACCCTTACACACTGTGTCTCTGATCCACCAAGGGAGACCCTTTCTCTTCCTTTGTCTTCCACAATCAGAGGCAGTTCCTATGAAATTTGATGGTTTTCCTACACCCTAACTTAAACTGATAGGTTGCTGCATGTGCAAACAATTGTGTCCACACAAAATTTCCTCAGAGTAGTCCCAAGGATAAGAAACCTTTCACAGATCTGGTTGTACCTCACCACCAGTGCTTCTCTTCCATCTTTCCCACAAGAGTTCCCCTCCCCTCTTGCCATCCACATCCATTTGTGCATTTAGGTAATAAGGAGTAAATGCCATAGGAGGCATGTTCGTATGGTTGGAATATCCCAGTGATCTCTGAGCTGCCTGTCTGTAGGAATAAATGCTATTAAAATGCAAGTGGTTTTCAAAGGGCCTGAATTCTTATTTATTTCGTATCAGGATCCTTTGCTGTTCTTAGAATTTTTTTGTCTTTCCAACATCCAGCAAGATGTCACAGGAGCCACAAAAGCATAAGATACCCATGTTTATGTTTCCTGGAACTCGCTGGCTGTTGCAGTGCCCTGAGACATTCTCCCAGCTCTTCCTCCTCAGGGACATAGCTGAGCTGCTTCAAGGACAAATATTCCAATTATAGACAAAGCAGGGAGCTCTCAGAGGCAGGTGTTAACATTCATCTTACTGCTCCAGCTTTTCCAGTGCCTGTTTTGGGGTTTTGAGGCTGCAAATGCAATCCCCTCTGCTTCCCCTTCTGTCCACAGGTCTCACTGTTCCCTGAGTTCACATCACTGTCATGTCCTAGTAAAAAGGGAAAAATCTGATGGCACCTCCACAATGGAAAAGCAGGGATGGAGACATGATACTTGTGTGGAGCACCCTGAGTTCATGGTGAGCATGAATGGTGACCCCAAAACACACCAACAGATGAGCTAAGGGGAGGGTTGCAAAGCTGATGGCTGAGGAGAGCAGCCAAGGACTCACTCTTCAGCCCACTCAGCTGATGGAGACATCCCTGCATCACCCACCTCCCCTCTGCCACTGAGGAGTTACAATACCATTCATATATCACTTGTACCCACAGGACAGTAGTAGGATCTGTATCAAGCACTCTTGCAATGAATGTCCTATCCTATCTTCTCCTGTCCTAAACTACCATTTAGGTAGTTCTTCTTCTTCTTAGGAAGTTCCATCTTCAGTGGAAGAAGAGGGTAAATAAAAATGGTGTCGAAGAAAACCAACCTTTTTTTCATGGACCATGAAACCTATAAATAAGGTACCAGGTAAAAACCCCTATCATTCATTGATAATATTCTGTTCTGCCATGTTTTTCAGTTGACTTTTCCCATCACCAGGGATAGCAGTGTCAGAATTGAATGGACAAAATACCTGACAGGGAATGGGGCATGAGGAGAAACAAATCCCAGTTTTAATGCTGTGACCCACTGTGCTTGCACACTTCGTGTGTCTTTTCTCTCCAGCCTACAGGTGCTTTGGGACAGACACCATCTCCCAAAGTTTGTTTGCAACAATTCCCCTGGGAGGGCAAAGAAGAACATAATAAGTGCTTAGTGTACCATAGAAGTATTTAGTAAATAACAGGCAGTTGTGAGTCACTGCCCTGTAACTCCATGTCTTGTTCTTGGTGAGTATTTTTATACACAACTAAGAGACATGAGGACTTACGCCCTATCTTCAAAAGGAGGAACCTAAGGGTCTTGACTCACATGGAGTTAAAAAGGCAGTGGCTGAGGCAGGCAGATGTCCTGCCTCTCTGGATGGGGAACATGAACAGGACAGCTGAGACCAGTCCCTGACTTCAGCTGTCCCACTGTGTAGTGGCAATCACAAGTCCCTGAGCTCCCATTACCTCAATCTTTTTAGTCCATTCTGAAAACACTTTCATTTCTTGACACTTAAAAACTTACTGGTCTTTTGGCATTAAAATATCTGTTTATTTTCTTGTGTTTGTTTTGCCTTGGTTATTTTTTTTTCTGGCCTCTGAGCAGGATTTTGTCATCTGTATGATATAGTTTCATGATATAAAAAGGTTTGTTGAGGAACAGCTGTGAATGAGTCTGCAGAGCACTTGAGAAGCACCCAGCTGTGGGGACAGTTTCATCTGTGGTCACCTTGTGAGTGATGTGTCCCACTGCCCCTTCCTTTCTTCACCTGCTGTTCAACTTCATTCAGACTTTGTGATAACTTGGTGAAAAATATTGGGTAGTCTGGGCAAATGAACACCATAGGAGGTGAGTTCTCCTACCCAAGAGCGAGTTCCATACCTGGTAATGTTGGTGGGTCTGAAGATCATGCTCACAGGTTTTTTCCACTGGCTTTTCCAGCAGTGCAAGTAAAACTGCTGAAGTTTTACCAATTGAGCTGGTAGCAGGAGGTGGGATAAAGTGGGTTTGTAGTGGTGAACAGGAAAACCTGGTAAATGTGGCAGCTGGATCAGCCAGATGTTTCACCAGGTTCTGAGAACTGTTTGAAGAGGTGAGATGTGGAACCAGCATGTTCTTTCTCTCATCAAAGAGCTTTTCATGTATCCCCACAGATAAGGGAGCAATTTTAAGCGTTTTCCTGTGATAATCTTGTCTGATCAATTAAACCAATCTCTGGATTTTGTGTCCTGTATTGAAATGAGAACCTCTGGGCAGTGGTGCCAGCAGAAAGACAAATTAGCAATTGGAAATGCACCGAAACATATGTTACAGTGAAAAAATGGGGGATATGCAGAAGGGGGCTGTGTCCAGGAGAAAGCAAGTGCTTCCTAGCTCAGACCCATTCCTTACCCTCCACATATCCAGGCCATCAAAGCAGCATCACAACCTGACTGGCAGGGCTCTGCTTCCATGTTGCCACCCCACAAAAACCCTTTGCAGACAAAACTAGAGGTCCCAGGCCATCAAGTGCATTTTATTCTGGCAAAAACCACAGGGCTGTTCCTCCTGGGTCCCAGTGCATTCCTCCTGCCACTTCTCCTTAAAAGGCATCACCCACCTGGCCCGATTACGAGCATGAACTCAGCAGCCCCACACTCACCCTTGCATAGCAACTGCTGGATAGTGACAGATTTTCAGGGAATTGGTGGTTATCTGATACATAGTTGAGCAGCCATGTTCAAGGCTATAATTGATCCTTACTCTCTTTTCTTTGCCACAGGCCCACCTGCTAACTGCAGCTCTTTCCATCAGGTTGTCCTCTAAAAAAACCAAGGGATTAATCTTGTGGCATAGCTCAAATTACACAGGAGTTATTTGGCAGAATAATATCTGTGCACTGAGCTAAAGAAGCAACCTGGGAGTAAAAAATCAAACAAGGTTGTTCTCTTAATGTTTAAAACCTAGGGAGATGGTGTAACAGGCAACACAGAGGGCAGATTTGCATTTTTATTTTCATTTTGAAGGGGTTCTCTTGTGCTGTGACTTGTGCTCCAGGCTAATGCTGCTTTACCTTAAACTGCTCCCCTCGGGTGAATTCTAACAGCTAACAGCTCTCATGTTATTCCAGCTGTAGGCAGAATGTGTGGCACTGTGCTTTTTATTTGAAAAAGAAAGTCACACTGGTGCAAACAAATGAGACTGGAATCACTGATGCTGCGGATTATTTGCAGCTTGGGAAGTACATGAGGTTGAAAAAATACCTCATTTATGGGCAGGTCACTATGGAGGTTAAGACCTGAAATGGAGTCATTAGCCATGTTCTATAGCTATGTTTGGTAATGTTTCTTAAATTATTCTTTCTACAGAGATAAAATCACTGCTTTCTTTTCTCCCTTTTCTGGTTTTATGATCGCAGAATACATCAACATATATTCATTTTTTTGCACTTTCATAGTTACCTTCCCACGTTTATGAACACAAATTAATTTAGCACAGAGGCACTTGGACACAGACAACTTTTCACCAGCTTAAAGGTGAGGAAAAAGACCTGGGAGGTAAATAGCAGGGAAGCAGAAAGCGTCTGGAGGCAGCTGAGAATGCCAAGGAGAATCCAACATGCTTCACAAAACTGCCATCAGCACGTGGACTCAGACATCAGCACAAGGGGAAATCCTTAGGGAGGAAAGGACCATGGAAGCATGGCCTGGGAGTTGTAATTACTGCAGACTGCCAGTTCTGCCAAACCTTGATGTCAGGACAGCACAATGAAGGGGAAACCCCCCACTGGCCCTGCTGCCACCTTGTGCCTCTGTGTCTCCATGTGCAGAATCCCTCTTTTCTCAGGTCTCTCTGAGAATCCTTAAGGAATCTCAGGGAATTCTTACAAGAGGAACAATCCTGCAATAATAGTGACCCATCTACATCACGGGGATAGTGCTTTTAGAAGAAGAAAGGTTTTTTTTCTGACAGCCCTGCCAACAAATTCACTGACAAAAGAGCTATTTGTTGGGCAGGAGGCTGCAAACATTAGAGCCATGATTACATGGGACACTGCTGCAGTTGGTATCACCTCAGTTCACTGCAATTGGGAGGTAAATTAAACCTCTGTTTGCAGAAGGGGTTGTGCATTCATATGCCCCTATAAGCCAGGGACATATTGATTTTCCAGCTGGGGTAATTTTCAGTTTAATGAATTACTACTAAAATGAGAAGAGAGAAGGTTTCTCCCACTCATTGCAATCACACACCAACGCTGGGGCTCAGCTGGCCAGCCAGAATCTGAGAGATGCTCTTAAACAGAGCAGCCCTCCAGTTATACAGGGGAGTTCTCTAGATTTTGAGCATTATTGCAGGTCAGGTCCTCTCAGGACAAAGCAGAAAGGTGCATGGCCTGAAATCCCAGACTGAGCACCTTATCAAACCACCTCCAGTCCCCACCTCCCTGCCAAGGCGCATGAGAAGAGCTGTGCACAGGGGCTTGGAAGGGGCAGGGTGATTGGACAGGCTTTGAGTGGCAGAGCACCCCTGTGGCATCAAAATCCACCTGGCATTAGCAGCATTTATTCCTTAGCCATCATTTGTGAATTATTTGGGTTTTTATCTAATGTGCCCACGTTCTTCCCTTCCCCCCACCCCCCAAGTTTATGAAGTAATTTATGCACAAGTGGAGAGATTGACGTTTAATAGGATGGTGGGAAAATGGAATTAAAAATTTCAGGAAGGAAAAACAGCTGGAAAATGACATTTGATCTTTTAATTGAGACAGCTAGGAAGAAATGAAGAGATGTCAAGGGATAATATGGGGCTGACAGGGAAGTGGAGATAGAGGAGTTTAAATATCACATGAAGTTCTGCAGATTTGTTTTACTTTGAAAAAGAAGAAAATACTAGAACTTTCTTCAAGTTTTAGGTAATTTTCTGATAAATTTAATACCTGGTTTGGCTTTATGATTTTTTGTAGACAATGCACCAGGTCTCCAGATAAAATATGTTTCTGATCCATGTGTTGGGTTCCCCTGTTGTCATTGCAACATCTGTCAGATCACAGAACTCATCTGCTCCCTGGTCAATGACAAATCTGCTCATAGCTGCTAGAAGATTATTCTTGCTTAAAACATTCTCTCACCTTTCATGAAGTATTCAGCTGTGTACTGGGGGATGTTTAGAGAAAGCATGTCTATAATTTTGCTTAATCTGATTTGTACTTTTCTGCTTAAAATGCCCTTTTTGCCCTAAATTTGGAACATGCGTGGAAGGTTTTGGATTTCCCTAAATGCAACATTTTTTAAAAAAAGTATCAATCTCCTTTTCTGACAAGTGGGGAATTTTGATTTTCTACTTTTTTCCCTTTGAAATTGCAGCATGTCACAGTTTTATCCCTCCTTTTAAGTCCTTGTAAGCCCAGTATTACACTGTCACTGGGAAGTCAAGGATGACAGGGCTTGTCATCCTCTTTCTCTGTCTCAGATTTAGATGTCCAGTGAAAGCTAAGCTCAGCCTTTTGCCCCTTCCTAGAGAGCGTGGGATAAGCTGCCAGCTGGGTCTCCCTCTGCCCACTGTAAATCGAGCCCAGCAGCTCAGCCCCAGTGAGTACCTGACTCTCAAATGGCTGAAATTGTGTCAGATGATTTGCACCCAGAGTGACTGCAAGAGAAATGAGACACGGGCAAACAGATGATTGCAAGAAAGCTGGAAAGAGAATGAAGATTATCACAAAATCTATGTGACACTGAGTGACAAGCAAGGAACAAAGGGACTTGGAATGAAGAGTGAAAGGGGAAAGATAAGGAGGAGAATTGCAATTTCAAGTATTTTAATAGATCAATATCAATAGTTTAAATTATTGATATTTTTAAATGAAAAATTCATGATTTCTCACAAGTCTACCTTCACCATTTCAAGATTCATTTCTAGTTTTTCCCAGTTGCTGATCTATGTTGCAAAATAAATGAAACCCCTGCATCTACCAAAATAGGTTCTGGCATCACTAACAGCTTCCTCTGTCTTTCTCTGCTTCTCCTTTCCAGCTTCAGCTGTTGTCATCTGCCTTCACACAGGCTCTGTGCTGCTTTCCCTGGCTCCAGATAGCCAGAGAGAAGCCAGGCAGCCAGCACAGTGCAGGCACTACTCAGCAGCCTGCAGAAGACACAATCCACTTTTCCCTTTCTGGGATCATCCTGTCGCTTCCTGACTATGCAGGATATGGTGTAGCTGATATGCTGGCCCTTTGAGAAGTGATTCTATGGATAAGCCTGTCCAGCTGCTTATTCCTGCAGCATGGCTCATGTTCCTGTGTGCTTCCATCTTCCCAGAGCTTCCCTCCAGGGCACACAATGCAAATCCTCCATTTCAACCATTCTGCCTGGTGATAGCGTGGCCTCAGTGTGACTTTTAGCTGCAATAATAGGTAAAAAATATTCCTGTTGGAGGGTCATCCCATGGGGCCCAATGAAGACCTGCTCCCAAATACTGTGGGGCATGGACACAGTCAGTTTGTGTCATTTGGTGCCCATGTGTCATCACTCTCACAGCCAAGAATTTCTACCCAATGTCTAATCTAAACCTGGCCTCTGTCACTTTTAAGCCATTACCCCTTGTCCTATCACAACACATCTTCTACAAAGTCCTTCTTCAGACTTCTTGTAGCCCCCTTAGGCAATGTAAAGCTGCTGTCATTGCAACCACTGCTTCACTGGTTCCCATTCCTGTTTTTCCTAAGATTGTAGTGGATTTTCATGAAGTTGCATCATTTGAACGGGTCACTGGATGGAAGGTTCAACTTGTAGATGCATATTCAAATCTGGAAGACAAAGTGCAAAGCAGACCCCTAGACCTGTAAGGGAAATGTAAGCAAGATACACATTATTTCAGGCTGTGCCAACAAAAAAATTCCAATCCCTATCAGCATTATGACTTGCCATCCCTCATAGTACTATGAATTTTGAAGCTGAAAGAAAAATAGGGAACTTTGGAAGTCACTAGTAGCTATTACGGGAAGTGGTATAGCTGTAGTCAAATAAATGTGTCCCACCTCCAACATTCTAATATATTTTGTCAGTTTTCTGGAAGAGGTGAGAGAATATAATGGAAATTGGGTTTCATTTTCCATTGTTCATTCCTAGCAGTTCTAGTAATATCTGCAGAAAACCTGCTAATCCCAGCTACACACCCACAGGGAGACTCATATTAGAAGCACATCTAAAAATATTTCAAGCCTACCCAAAGGTTGTATTAGCATTATGATACCTCCTACAGATGCTAAGATTGGGCACACTGGGGTAGTCCTTGAACAAGCATATGCTGAGAAATGGTGCTTGTGCCACACCACTGGCAGACCCAGTGCTCAGGAGAGTCTAAAGGTGGGCAAGGATTAAGAAGTGCCCAAACTGGAGTCAGACTCCTTAGAGCTGAAAATAAAATCCAGTTCTAAATGCACTTTTTCTCTGGCATACTGGGCCAAATTGCCTGCTCTGTTACATCCATAAATGCTTTACGTCAGTCAGCCATAAAGTGCTTTACCCATATCTTTTCCCCTTTGAAATGGATATAAACCCAAATACCAGTGGATCCCTGCAAAGGCTCTTTGGCCATTTCTGCTGGCTTTGTGACTTCTGATGTCCCGCTGAGATCAGCCATGACCAATTTGATTTGGTGCTAACACGCAGCGTTGCCATGACTCTTCCTTCTGCAAACTCTTTTCTTCTTTTCCCAAAGTCAAATATGGAAAAGCTGTGACAGCAGCATGAGCAAAAGGATATTGGAAATAATCCTCTTCATTCAGCCTGCATGCAAGATTTAGTGGTGCAGTAGCATTGCAAGGATGATTTCCACGCATCTGATAACACTGTGACACCCTATAATAAAACATACACCTTCTGTTTCATTTTATCCATTTAAGCCCTTTGAGCAACCAGCAGTTGTTGAGTTCCCCAGTCCTGCTATTAATAGTTGGGGCAGACCACTCTGCCTGCTTAGATTTATTACATTTTAACTAATCTTGATTGAAGTCTTCGCATGTAAGGGCTCCAGGGCAGTCACTCACCAGGGTTACACACAACACACACACACACAGTTTGACCTGAAATTAGCTCATTAGATGTCACATAATAACCATTTAATGTGAAAAAAACAGGTTTTGGTTTCCCCTTTTCCTTATGAAACCTGGACAACTAAACACGAGCATCCCTTCTTTCAACATGCTGGATGTTTTCTGGATTTTTACCTCTGCAAAAATCCCTCTGAAGTCTGTGGGGAGATTTCCCTGAACAGGGAAACTTGTGCAACTCCACAAGTTTTGCCTATACTGGGTAGCCATTAATCAAAAGATATAAGACCCAAGAAAGCAGAGAAATTCACCCCCAGTACTCCATATTTTTTGCTGAATATTTTCTAGGATCAATTTTATGTTGTGGGATTTTTAGTGACAAGTGAAAACTCGCTCAGGGGAAAATTTGTGGTGCAGTTTCTCCTTTTAAGCCAGAGATCAAACAATCAAACAATATGTACATCCATGTACATATTGCACAAGGATGATGAAAAGGGTGATGCTTTCCCCATGTCAAAGGGGGTTTGGAGGCTGCCAGATCCCTCTGTTCCTCCTTCCTCCCTCAGGACAGCATGAGTAAGTTGAGTGCCTGGCTGAGAAAGGACTTCTGAAAACCCTCTGAACACTCTGCTTTAAATGCAGCCTTGCAATTCCTATAGAAAATATAGATTGTTGAATGTTCACGTTTCAGTTTCTATTACTCCAGTAAAAAGTCATTCATGCTCATTTTCTAGGTGATGTATCAGTGTCAAATGTGTCTTTGAGAAGCATCCGAAACTATAAAATAAAAATAAAATAAAATAAAATAAAAATACCTCCCATTCTGGGCAGGAACACCACCATTCTAAGATTCAACCCACCACAAGTGTTTCCAAGAACTGTATTTGCTGATGAACAAGCAACACACCAGCAATGCACCCTGACTGCCCACAGCCCTCTCTGGGAGATCTAGGCAATCTTGGGAGCTGCTGCTGCAGGAGAATAGGCTGCCAGCTTTAAAAAAAAACCCAAGATGCAGTTTATTTTGCCTGAATTTGATTTTCTCTGGATGCCTCCTGCAACTGCTGCTGGGGGCAGGCATAGATGCAGTGACATCAAGGCTGGGTTAGTGAATGCTCCTATTGCAAGAAAAGGATAAATCTCTTGGGTTCTTAAAGATTGGCTTCCAAGTGCCAATTCCAAGCTGTTGATCTGCAGTTCAGGCAGGGTTTGTCCCTGCTGAGAACATGCAGGGCAAGATGCAGTGGGTATGGACTGAGAAATTGCACAGTCAGGGAGGTGCAGCAGCAGTGCTGGATGCAGTCAGCTCCTGGAAAAGGCACTGTACAGGAAATGTGATGGGTTCAGAACATGTGGAGCTCCCTGACCACACAAAACCCTCCTCCACCACTGGTGCACAGCAGGTCTGAGGCATCCAGGGTGAGTTAAATGCATTCACCACGTGCTGCATGTACAGCAAGGCAGGGCTGTGGGATTTGGGGATGCTGTCAGAGGGGGCACAGGAACTGCAGAGACCTTCCCATGTGTTCCTGGAAACTGTGAAGAAACCTGGCTATTGCCAAAACTGCATTTCAGGGAGAAGTAGCAAGAGGCTGATAAGAAACTGTTTTCTTGACAGTTCAGCAAAAATCCCAGGGGGAATGATAACCAGGGAGGGGCTTTTTCTGTCTGAGGCTTGGCAATGGGTTTTGGCTCAAACAGGGACTTTCAAACTATAAAGTCCTCCTACTGTCTGGGCCCAGCACAGAGGTGACAACTTGTTTCCTCTTTCTTTCTTCCTCTGACACACTGGGATTTCTGGCTTTTCACTGGAAATTTTATGTGTTGGGCACAGTTCTGATCCTGCACTGTGTGGTGGTGACAGGCAGAGGCCACACTGGAGAGTTGAGTGATGCTCACAGGATTGGTGGGGCTGGAATGGATGACCCCAAAGGTCTCTCCATCCTGCTTTGGGTGGTGTCTTCTGCTTTGAACCACTGCTTTGACCCACAAGCTGAAGGATGATTATTCATGCTGCTCTGATGTGGGAAACAGGTAGAAAATTCACCCTTTTATTGATCTTTCTGTCCCTGGTTGTGGAATACCTCTGCCTGCCTGGTCAGAGAAGGAGCCTTTCATGGAGAGCTGGTAACTGGTGGCATTTGTTGTCAAGAAGAAAGTGGAAGGGAGGTGTGGAGTCAGGGTTAGGTGTGCAAAGGTGATGTGGACACTGCTTCAAAGCTTGCAGGGATGCTTTAAACAGAGCAAACTGTGTTTCAGTGGTGTCTGTCAGGAGCAGCACAGTGTGTTTGGTTTGTGGCACTGGCACACACCTCACATGGCTAAAGGGACCTCTGCAGACCCTCTTGAATTGTGAAAACATCAGCTGCAGGGGATTTGCCTCTAATGCCTTTCTTGGCACAGACAGGGCCTCCCCACCCCCAGCATCCAAATAATCCATCCCCTATCAGCTTTTGCCATAATATGTAATGCAGATCAGCACTGCCATCAGGGAAACCTGAACGCTTTTATCAGCAATTTCATAAAGAGGTGCTTCTCTGAGCCCACATAAAGCAGAATCTGGAACAAAAGATACAACACAGTGATGAACCTATTAATCACCAGCAATGTATGTGGGAAATTTTATGTCTTTTTCTGCCTCACCTATTGCAAAACTCTGTATCTTATCAGTTGCTCTAAACAGTGTCCAGATTTCCTTTGTAAATAATTTTAGATTTACAGCCATCTCTTTGTGACTGTTAATGACACTATTTACAAGACATTTTTACAGTTACCAACAGCTTGATATATGTATATATTCCAGTGAAAAAAATAATTGAGCAGCCAAGCAAAGCATGAAGATTAAAATGTTATTTTAAGACTATTGAGGAACAACAGGAATGGAAGAAAGTTTTGATGGGAGAAAGAGAGAAATTTCAGTTAACATTTTTGAGCAAAGACTTGGGGCCATGACAGTGGTTTCTGCTGTTTTCCCAGCTGGGAAACCCTCTCCTTTTTCCCTGGGTGCAGATTTTCCTTAAACATTGTGACTGCAGTGTGTTTTCCCAGGGTTTTGCATGGAAGGCAGGAGTCTGTGAGGAGGCAGTCACTGTTGCTGCCCCTCTTCCCCAGCTGATGGGGTGCCCTGCTCTGGGATGGAGCACTTATCCCCATCCCAGCCTGCAGGGACTCACCAGCAGTGCTGAACCCACAGAAAACCAGACCTTGCCAAGGGCTGAGTGCAGCAAAAGCCCTCCCTGAAGTTCATTCCTGGGCGGACCTCAGAGTAAAGTTGGCCCATAGCAAGGAAATGTGTGTGGGACACAGGCAGGGAAGGGAAGCATAGCTGTGAGGAAGGGGAGAGCTGGGATGGAATATCCATGACCATCAAAAGCCTGAAGGAAAAGCTCCAGGGATAAGCAGTGGGTACTGAGGCTGGACTGAATCCTCCTGGTTTCAGCTGTGGGGAGGCTTTTGCAATCCAGGAGAAAGAGCAATCAAGACCTGGCAGAAGTGTTTGTTCAAGCCTTGCTTCTTTGATGCTGCTGTGGCCAAAGTACATTGAAAAGAAAAACCCTGCTTAAAAGAAAATAAAGGGCTTAACAGAGCGTATCAATTATATAATGACAATACTTATAAAACCATCTGCTGGTCTCTAGTGCCTCACTTAGTCACAAGCAATTACTTGGTGCATTTTACTTTCTAAAGGACAAGAAGTTCCCTGCAGAAATGATATTCTCCCTGCTTCTTGGGAGAAGCTGCTGTGAAGTGAAGCAACATCCTAGCTGCTGAAGCCCCTGCTATAAGCCAGCACATCAAGGAAAATATCATTCCACTCAGCTTTTCCTCCTGGGAACCATTTTGGAGGAAGCCTTCACCGTGGAGCCAGAGCGTGCCCCCACCTCTGGCCCTCTCTTTTAAACGTCACCCCAGGCTTTGCAGTGGGCTTGGGTAGGCTCAGCCAAGCCTGGCGTGACAGGAATGCCTTAAAAAATGATCTGCATGTCCCCCTTGAGCCTCCTCATGCTTGTGCTCCCCCCTCCCTGGGCTTTGGGAGGCTGCCGTGGTCCAGACAGACTCGAAGCAGCCCCACGGGGGTGATTGATGGGCACTGTGCTGGTGAGAGCACTGAAAATAATCCCAACACATGTTTCCCAGTAGCACCTGGCAGCCAACCAGAAGACAGCACTAGCATTTCCTAAATACTGGAAAAATGACTGTCACTGCAGATGCCTCGCTAAATATAACCACGGTGATGTGGCAGCCTGTGAGAGGCTGGAGAGGGGCAGACACCCAGGACGTGCAGCTCTGGTCCCATCTGAGCCCTGGCTGCCATCCCTGCACTGCAAGGTCTCCAGCACTGCTGGTGGAGCAGGCTTGGAAGCCACAGACCTGATGAGGAGGTGTCACTCAAGGCACAGATGCCAATAAATTCTGGAAATTAGAAATACAGAGCTATCTGAGCAAAGCAGGCTCTTACTGTCCCTGGGTGGGAGGGATGATTTAGGGTGTCTCTCCATGTTTTGGTCTCTCTGGAAGGGGTGTTTCCTCCTGTGAGGCCAGGCTCTTGGGACCATGGGTCTCTCCATGGTGCTTGCACAGGACCCAGGCCCTCCATGTAGCACCCAGCTGAGAGCTGGGCAGCTTTGCACACCCAAAATTCCCTGGCTCTTGTGAGTGTTTTCACAGAGCAAAGTGCTACCCAGTGCTGGAGCAGTGGAACACAGGAGGTGGGGATTATCCTGCTCAGTGTGCCCCTGTCCCCTTTGCCCCCTGGCCTCACCACAAGGATTACTTTACCAGCAGAGTCCAGTGGTTCCTGCCAAGCATCAGTCCTGGGAGCTGCCCTGTATTGTGTTACAGGACAAGCCAAGGGGCAGCACTGCCAGTGTTTGCTTTAACAGCTTGCTGGGCCACCAGATGCATCCAATTCTGTGGTTCTGACTCTGATACCTGAGTTTCATTTTCCCAAGCTGGCTTTTGTAGGAGGGAGTAGAGTTGAAGGGACGTCTTGGGTCATTCGTGAAATCTGGGCTCTGGGACAAGCCCTGGTCAAAGGTGTTTCATGCTTCTGAGACTCAGAGGTATCACTTTAACAGCCAAAATGTTAAATGACATGCCTAGCTTTGTGCTTCTAAGACAGAAGAGTGTGTTTGCAGAGCTTTCATTTGCTCTCCATCCTGCTGGCATCCTGCAGCAGCTCTGGGCTGCTCAGCTGCCCTAAGGAGCTGTGTCATGAACGCTGCCAGGTGAGAGCCAAGGGGCAGAAGCCAGAATTTTATATGAATAGTATTTTTCTTTGTTGCTTACTCCCTCCATGGGACTCATGAGGAGTGACAAGAAAGGTGGTGGAGGAGAGCCCTCCAGTCTGGGAGCACAGAAAGCCCCAGTAAGGAGGAGTTTCCAGCCAAGAGATAAAAGAGGGTGAGGCTGCAGAGCAAGGTGCTCACTGTGAAATGCCCACTCTGCCTTCATCTAACTCACAGGAGCCATGGGGCAACTGAAAGCATCATGGCCCTGCTTTCACCTGATTTACTCGGGTCCCCAGCAGGGTTGTTCTCCTGCTACTTGTGCTTGATAAAGCTCTTGTCATGACATCTTTCTAAATATGTGCTAGCCATATTCTAACTTGTGGAAAATGCCACAAACAAGGAAAAAATGTAACAGTCTTTTCCTGGTTTTGTACTCTAGGAAATTGTGGAAATGTCTTTTGGCCTCAGTTTTGTTTCAGAGATGCAGAAGGAATATCTCAGTGAGAGATTTGTTTTTCTGGATTTGGTCTTGTCACAGAATCACAGAATCTGAACTGTGTGAAGCTGCAAGTCACCTTTTTACAGCTTTTATTAACAAGCAGAATTAAAAACAAACAAACAAACAAACAAAAAAGAGCAGAATAGAATGGAAATGTAAACTCTGGGCTATGTCCTTTCTATATGTTTGCAGAGTGTCTGCTAGAGCAAGCTCAGGGATCCTGAAAACTTATTATCAGAAAGCTAACAAAGGAAGGCAAATGCAGAAGTCTATCTCAAATCCATCACCTAAAATACTGGCAGAGGGTAATTTTGGAAATCATTAACTGAAGCTGCTGCCATCTTTTAGGTGCAGCTCCTCATGTGCAGTTCTGACCACTCTGGAAATTCTCACTTTCCCCTTTTTTAAATGATTCAAGCTTCAGTCCATAGGGATGAACAATTAATTTCCAACCCAAGGGGCACAGGGTTTCAGACTTGCAGGTGTTCTCTCTAACAGGAGCTGTCATAGGAACAGTTCCTACAGCAAAGGTAAACAAACAGATATAGAACACAGTCCTCCAAAGGACAGCTGGTGAGAAAAGCTGTAAGGGCAGAAGTGTCATTTAAACAAAAATAGCCAGTTTGGGATCTCCTGTACAGGATCCTTCTGAGTTGCCAGTGTTTGACCATATTTGAGCATATGGTTATGGCTGATCCATTTTTGTCTCCAGCATTATCTGTACAACCCAGAATGCAGCACGTGAATTCCTTGATGCAATGCAATGGGCAAAAGCCATCTCAATACATGGATGTGCAGCTTCATAAGCACTTCCTGAGCTTTTGGGTTTCCTTTTTTGCCATGTGCTTCCCTTCAGCCTGGCTGTCTGTGCCCACCTGTTGCCTCTGTTCTTACATTTCGATTGTAAATTGAAATGGGATGGGAAGAGTTATCTTCATGGGGGACACTTGTGCAGGGTCTTAAAGCACTGGCATTATATGTAATGCTCTCTTATAGCACTGTGGGAAGATTTAGGAGCTTTCTGGACTGATAAACCTGTAAAGCTCTGTCTGCAGGTGTGTAGAAAGTCCTGTGCTCACACACAGGTGCAGACTGCCTGGTGTGGCATTTTGTGACCCCCTGGGAGATGGGAGGTTTTGGGGTGTGACCAGCAGGCATGGAGCTGAATGTGGGGGCTGCTGAGCCACCTGCACCCCAGCTGGGGGAAGGGACACATCCTGTCCACTGTGACATCTCCTGGGCTCAGCTGTGTGTCCATCCCTGGAGCCTGGGATGGTGCTCCTGGGCAGGGTCTCACTATATGGGGCAGCAGGGGGCTGTGGTATATGGGGTCAGCAGCTCCTGATCCAGAGGGGAGAGTAGGGCTTTTGGGAGTGAAGAACTCAGCTGAAGTGTGAGTGGTGAAATTCTGGGCTCTTCCCAGCATGCCAGAGGGTAAATCACCCTCTCAGGGCCTTGCTCCCACAAGGAGCACGTTTGTCCTGCCATCCTCCACCTCATCTCCTGCCAGTCTGTGTCCTGCAGAGCTGTCTGTGTTCCACACCCCTGTTTATGGCATGTGGTGGAGTTGGGCTGGATCCTTGCAGGTCCCTTTCAAGTCAGAATATCCTCTGGTGGAGCAGTGAGCACAGAAATGGGTCCTTCAGCCACCTTTCTGGTTCCTCCCTGCCTCCTGCACAGCTGTCCTGCAGGCAATGGGAGCAAAAGTCTCCTGGCAAATCAGCTGATCTGGGCTCTTTGAGACTTCATTGCTGCAAATCTCACATGCTGCCAGGAGATTTCCCAAGATTCAGCATGCTTCAGGATGCTCTCAGGTGGTTTTGGTGAGCAACCCTCCATGACTGAGACTCACAGCTCTGGCTCTCTCTGCTTCAGCTCCCCTCCAGTGGGTTGCTGGCTCCTGAGAGGCATTAGAGAGCATGAAGCAAAATCAGCTGACAAAAAACTCCCTTTGTCTTCATACTCATCTTCTTTAGGAAGGCTCATTCTGTGTCTTCCCTTGAATTCAGGTTTTAGCAAAGTTAACAGGCACCTCAGGAGCCATTAGGATTTTAATATTCATACACTTTCCTAATTGTTCACTTCCCAGTGCCTTCTCTACCTGCCAGGAGATGGAAATGTTCTTTGCCTAGAGCCAGATTTCTCCAGCTCCCTGACTAATTTTCCTACAAATTTTGCAGCCAAAGCAGTTGGCTGGTAGACTTGTTCAACACTTAAATTGCACCTGGGGTGAAATTCATCTCCCTGGCTCCAGGTGCCTCCATCTATCTGGTTACCATCTGACCTGCTGTTGTCTTTTTAGAATCAATGGCTTCAGGAAGGATCTATCTCATGCTGAAATAAGTGCCCAAAATAAGCACAGCCATCCTTTAGTCTGTGTTACATGGCTGTAGAGGGAGCTCTGAAAAGACAGCAGTGATGTGAACATCTAAAACACTGTGAGGTGAATCCTACCCTCATGCCACAAGTGCTGTTCTCTGGTATTTAAAACTGGTTAAAAAGAACATAAGGAATTATAAAAACTCCCCAGTTGCACTGAGAAAAGTCATCAAAAGGCCTGTCTTCTTACTTGTTGCTCAGATTGAAGAGTTCCTATTTCTGTCTAAATCCAAACATCCTCTTGAACCTCCCAATTCCATTGGCAGCCCCAAGAAATTTATGTGGAGTTTCTGTATCCATTTTCTGGGGATGTGCACACAGATTGTTGTCTTATCTGCAATGAAGTGTCCCTTTCTCTAGCAGAACTGCAGGTTTGGATGTCTCAAACAGCAGCTTTTGAGGTCTGTAGCTGTGGATTTGAGGCAGGCTGATGAGCTGTACCTGTGTTCTGCACACCCATATCCACACCAGGACAAACACAGGCAAAAAGGTCATCAAAGAATCACAGAATGCTTTGGGTTTAAAGGAACCTTAAAGTTCATCCAGATCCAACTGCCCTGCCATGGGCAGGGACACCTTCCACCAGATCTGATTGCTCAAAACCCCATCCAGCCTGGCCTTGGACACTTCCAGGGATGGGGCAGCCACAGCTTCTCTGGGCAACCTGTGCCAGGGCCTCACCACCTTCACAGGGAAGAATTTCTTTCTTATATCTAATCTAAACTTGCTCTCTGTCAGCTTAAGGTCATTCTCCCTTGTCCCCCTTTTCCTCCATATCCTGGTTTCTCCTGAAAGCCTCCAGGTGGGGAGGAGATAAAACTTTGCTTTGGTCATGAATCCTGCATTTTCAATCCTCTCAGTGTCTATAAGACCTTGTAGAGTTTTTAATTTTGTTGGACTTTGGCACATGTTAAAACACAGCCACCTAGTGAACCTCCTTCCTGAACGAGACACTAAACACTAGGGCCCTTTGAATGGAGCATTAGTGCTTATTTTAGGTCTTTCTGTATGGCTGTATGGCTGGCCAATGGACTGGAGACTGTGAGTCTGCACATGTGCACAGACACACAACTGGTCCCCAAACTATCAATTACATCACTAAAAAAGAAAGTTCGATATCTGCTAAGACACCCAGATGAAGAGAAAAAAAAAAAAAAAAAAAAGAAACAAAAAAGAAACAAAAAAGAAAAAAAAAGGAAAAAAGAAAAAAAAAAAAAGGGGGGGAAAAAAAAAGAAAAAAAAAGAAGAAAGCATAGAAGTGGCTAGAGAACCGTCCAGAAGTAATAAGTGAAGTTTCTAAGCTAAGTTTGAAGACTAGCTGCAACTTGCCACACAGGAAAAAACAGAAGACAAAAGCACCATTATGCTTTCTCAAAAATGTAAGAGTGCAGCACACACATTCCCTGACAAGGTCATTAAACATGGGTTCAGAGACCCACAGCAGCATTTGCCCGGGTACAATGGGTGTTTACTCTCTGACTGAGCGAGGTGCTGGTATGCATAGGGGTCCTGCTGCCTGAAGAATATCTTTTTTGGCCTCATGTGGATCATAACTGCTTGGTTTGGTTAGTGCATAGAAATGCAGCTGAACCCTCCCCTTCAGATATCTAATTTGTTTGGAATGACAGGCATGTCCTGACTAAAAATTAATTCTGCCAGGTGATATAACTTGTTTGAATTCGCAGGAATTTGCCATTTGGAAAAAGGAAAAAGGAAAGACACTTAATTAGGGATGGAGCTAAAGCAGCTAATTTGATCTTTCTATGGAAAAAAAAATTACTGGTTAAATATGAAGACAGTGTGCTCTGGGTGAAGCATGCTCCCTGCTTGCAGGTATGCTTTGATGAGGCTTCTCCTGCTAAGAAATGCAGCGCACAGTTCTGTCAAAGCAATAACTTTATCTTGCTGCTTGTTGTCTTCCTGCCTCTGCCTCTGAGCAGATGGCCCAGCCATGCCAGGTGTTTATCCAGGGGGCTTCACGCTGGCACTGGGCTCTTTGTGGCACAGCCCCCACAGGGAGGGGAAAGACAAAGCTGGCTGCTGTGGCAAGAGGAGCCCACCTGCCTCTCCAGAGCTTCCCACCCCAGGCACTGCCTCAGCTCAGACTGTCCCCTGGCTTTCCCAGGGGAAGGAGACCCTCTACCCCCTTCTTTTTCCCTTGAGCTGGGCAATCCCTTTTATCCACAGTATTTTATCACTCCAAAACCCTGTGGCACAGCTCCTGTGACAAGAATGGTGTGGTGGGCACAGTGCCATCATGGTCAAGGCTGGTCCAAGCATGGCCATGACACCACTGCCCACTGCCCACAGCTTTGGTGTGCCCTGGAGAGCCCCAGGGCAGCCTTGAAGGACCATCTGTGTTTGCCACATCCTCAAGGATGTCTCAGCCCCTGCCCAGACTCAGAATGAGCCTTGCAGTTTGGTTTGACCTTCTGTCCACAAAAACCCAGGCGAATTTCCTGCTGACTTCCAGCACTGCAGATCATTAACAGCACCAAGAACATACCCCAGCAGCAATGGCCTTTGGGCTTCCTCCTCCTCACGGAGGTCTAGGACTCCACTGCTCCTTCTGCCTCCCCTGGGACACACAGTCCAGGAGCCTGGCTCCAGAGATCTTTGTCACCCATCACACCAGAGTGCTTCAAATGGAGATGGGTTCAGACTCACCCTTCCCCTGGCCATAAGATGGTCTAGACCACTAAAACCACATTTTCTGGAACTAGGTTCTCAGATGGAGCCACTTCCTGACAGGGCACTTTGTCCTTTATCAGGAGGAGCGAAATCAGAAAGAAAAGCTAATTATTTACTGGAGGGAGATTTTTTTGTTTAAATCTTTTTTCTTATTAGTATCCTTCCAGTTTATTACTCATCTGTGGCTTTTTTACCAGTTGTCTTCCAGGTGAGGCGCAGTGAAGTGGTGTTACATTCCATGCATGTAGGGGCTTAGCTGCAGTTTCATTGTGTATTCAACCCTGTAATTAAGGCTCAGATGGAAGACTTTATGCCTCTAAAGCAAAGAAATTCTAGGTTTCTTGGCAAAACATTTGGCTGAGTACATAGAGAGCACCTTAAGTACTTAAATGGTCTCTACGTGAGGAAACCTGATGCCAGAAATGATGTACCTTGAAGGCAGGCTGCTGGGAAAAGGCAAACAAACCAGCACTCAAACGCTTGATGTCTCAAGGTACATTCTTCCTGAGTATTATTTTTCTCTTGGAAGATGCTCTGTGAGAGGAATTATATTCTCAAAAATGGCTTGTTGCTGGCACTGGGTTTATGTGAGCCACATAAGGTGTGGGAGTCAGCAAAAAGCATCGGGCTGGTTCTCAATAAATTGTGAGGGACTCCACCATCCCCTTTGAGCAAATCAATACAGTGCCAGAAACCAGGAACACTCCATGGGAGGAAGCCAGGATATTTCTTAGGGCATGTCCACGCATGGCTGCAGTGCCTGATCCCTTCAAGGGGAAGGAGGAGGGCCATGGGACTACAGGATGAAGTGCATGGCAGGGTGGGTGTTTCAGTGGCTGTGGGGAGTTGGCACAGGAGGGCTTTACCCACAGAAACCCGCCCCAGGGAAAAGGGAAATGTGCCTCCCTCAACCCAAAGCTCTGCATGGGACAGCCAAGGGCTGTGCTACTGCCTGGGTATGGGCTGGGGCAGTCACAGGGGGAGGAGATGCTCTGCTCTTGCCAGTGGGGTTTTCCACTTGGGCGTGCACTCAGCATCTTCCCCTGCCTCTCCTCTCTGCCACCCTGAGCCTTCCTGCCTCCCCCAGGGGATGTGCAAACCACTGCTGGAAGAAAGGCTGTGGAGATGGGGGTCAGCAGGGCAGCGCTGTGACCCACCCACCTCTCCAGTAAAGCTGTTCCTTCCTTTGTTGTCTCCTGCTGGAAGGCAGTGCCACTCAGTGCAGACTGAGAAGCTGGAATTGCTAGGTAGGAAGAAGACACAGTCAATGGACTCAGGAGTGTCACCCACCTGGTGCTCAGACTCCTGGACAGAGCAACATGGACTCACAGCATTAGAAGCCACCACTGGGGTAACAAAAGGCAGCAAGAATATTAATGCTAACAGTGATGGTGTCTGGTTCACACAGATCTTCTTCCAGCAGTTGGTCTCAAAATACTACAAAAAGGGATCAATAACGTTTTTAATAGATGGAGAAACAGTGGCACAGAACAGTGACCTTGTCACTGTCATCCAGCTTGCTGCCAGCAGAGCCAGAAGCAAAATTAAATTCTTATCCCACGCTTTCCTCAGCCTAAAACCAGCTCAGCTTTGCCAATTTGACTTTTCATAGTGCCTTTCTAAAATTTGGCAGAGAAAGGTCCATGTATCCTCCTCTCACCTCCCCTGTGTTTGGAGCCTATCAAATGCTAAATGAAACAGCAAAACCAGAGCAATAAAGATTTCTATCAATGGGGACCTCCCACTGCACAAGGAATGTATTTAGTTTGACCTTCAAAAGTGAGCATTTTGCCAAAAGTCTGCCCGAGATTTCTAGGGATATCTTTGTTTCTCTCAAGGAGATGGTCTGCATATCAGATCAGCCAGAATTATTTGGGATGTGCAAATTACAACAGCTTTTTTTTTTTTTTTTTTTTTTTTTTGCATCTNATTTGGGGTGTGCAAAATTAAAAACATTTTTTTTTTTTTTTTTTTTTTTCTATTAGGCATCAGAGTAAATAAGTATAAGCCCTACACGGAGCATCTTGTTGGGGCATACAGTGTATATGCTCCAGGGCGCAAATATTTTACACACCCTCCCCTTTGATTTTTTTTTTTTAATGGAATATGCAAATTGTGCATGTTTCAGCTGGGATTGTCTCTCTTTGATCTGACTGTTCTCCATCCTGGAATTTCTTGCAGCAGGGAGAAGCTGAACTGAGATGTGCAGCTACAGGGAATTTTACCCTGCACTTTCTCCAAGCCTGTTTGGAGCAGCAAACTCACTCCAGAGACCTTGGGGGATGGCAAGAGGTTTGAAATAAAGTCTCTGCAAAGGAAAGGCCAGAGAGCACAGCTCCAGGCCATTGCAAAGGATGAGCAAGAGGGCTTGGGTATCATCCATGCGAGGATTCACCAACAGCTGGGACAGTTATGTGACAAAAAGCCATGATTTAATTTGGATTGCTCTACCTGTTTGCAGCATGAGGTGGTAGAGGAGGTCACGGTGTGTGAAGCAGGGTGGAGAGCAGCATTTGGCTCTCCTGCCCAAGCCAAGACCTGCACCAGTCAAATCCCTGTCAGCACCTGCTCTTAGTGCTGTTATATGTGTGCTACAGAACGGCTCAGTTTGCTGCCTTTGCCCAGCACACTCATCCAGATGGGGTCTTAAAAATAATTCAGGGTGTGAACTGTCCCATGGCAGCACCTACAGGTGTCCTGCTAAACAGGGCAGGAGCTGCTCCATCCACCAGTGAGTCACGGGAAAATGGTTTTAGGAAGCACAGCGGGGGGAAAGGCCGGGGTGAGAGGCACCTGCAGCCAGCCAGGAGGGCGGGCAGGGCCGCAGAGGAGAGGTCAGCTGGAGCAAGGAGCAGCGCCTTGGCTACGCTGCCAAAACAGCTCCTGCCAGGGCTTGAGTTACTGCCTTTGTGCAAACACCCACAGCCACCGCCACCAGCTCCGCCTCTGAGGGGAGAGAGGGCTGGAAGGAAAACAGGGCAGGCAGAGAAAGCAGCATATGGAGATAGGGGTGGGTTTGCTGGGTGAAACCTGCTCCTGCTCCCGCTGGAGATGGGGTAAGTTTGCCTCTGACCACAGCGACAGCAAAATAGGATGCTCAGGGGACTGGACTGGACTGGACTGGAGGGGTGTTTTGGCACACAGAGAAATGTGTGATGAAGGAACACATCCATGGCCAGGATGATCACCCACCTGTATTCTAGGCCATGCTGCAGCAAAACGAGCAGCTTCAGGAATTTAGAAGTTTTCGGAGATGACAATTTGAGTTGTTTGCAGAAAGATCTACTTATACTGGGAAAATCAGGGAAGGAGAGAGGGAGGGAGGGAGGATGCCCTTCCTGAATTTGGAAAGCATTCTTGTTTATTTCTGCTTGCCTATGAGGGAGAGGGAAGCTCAGTGAATCATCCCAGCCACATAAAGAGCACAACTAAGATTTTACCTGAGCAAGAAGAAAGCTTTTTCATGGCTCATAAATGCTTATTGATTTGTCCTTTTCTATTTGTGTGCCTCTGCATTTCTAGGAGCACAAGTGGAAAGAAAACATCCCTGAAAAAAACTCACAACAGTATTAGTAGAGGTCTGACCCTCAGCCCCTTGACAGAGATGTAGCCACTTGCCTCCAGGGATGGGTTTGGTCCATCCTCTGCTGACAAAAACAAACCAGCCCTGTCATGTGAAGTCCCTGGCGTGTGCAGCCCCTGGCCTGCAGCAGTGCCCTCCTGTGCTCCCCACTGCCTCTCCCCTGCACACATTTGCCTTTCAGGCAAGTGCAGGACACTGCCAGGGGTCAGCTGGGGGGTAGCCAAGAGTTTGGCCTGCAGTGTCTTGGGGCTTATCAATGGGCTGTTGTTCAGCTTGGGATTCCTGAGCTCCTTAGTCACATCTTTGCAGGTAACTATAAATCACCTTGTGCGGAACCTGGAGTTTTGCAATACTTGGCCCTCTGCAATTTTGCCTCTTCTGAGTGGCCATTTTTGCCATTTTTGCTCTCCTTCAGACAGGTCTTTCTGTTACCTGCTCTGGGTTCACAAAAAATTGGTTGGGCTGATTCTCCTTCCTTGCTGAAGTTAATAAATTTCATTAAAAGCAGCTAGAAACACATTAAGTTTCTCTGTGCTCTTGTTTTTCCATATAAGGAATAGTTGCCAGTGGGCTGGAAAATTGGCAAAAGCATCCAGGAAAGCATCACCAAACAGGCTGAGGGAAAGACTGGCTGAGATTACATACCTGCCCAAGTGTACATGTCTGCTCCAGGCCTTTCCCCTCAGGTGGGCTCAGTGGTGGTTGCTGCTTGAAGCCCTCCTGCTTTTACTGTGGCACTGACAAGTGCTGCAGAAGCAGGTGACTTGTGGGGTCTCCCTTTTGCCCCACATCAGATCCCATCCACCTCTATGGGTGATGGAGCCCCAGAGGGCCACCCCTGCATCCCCACTCCTCCTCTGTGCTTTGCGCTGTGCAGTTTCACAGGGAGCAGTGTGGCTGGGAGCAGGGCTGCTCAGCTAAATGTGTGTCCCAGGAGGTTTCAGCAGATGGTTTAGGAGTGTTGTGGCCATGGTAGGGCTCTGCCAAGGGCAGGGGCCCTGTTGCCCTTCCCACATGTGCTTTGGGACCAAGGGGATGTGCTGCTGCCCTGGGTGACAGCAGTGCCACCCCATGTCTGTGGGGTTTGGCTCTGGGGCGGCTCATCCAACTGCAGAGCATTCCCACTCCCTCAGCACTGAGCAAATCAGGACAGAAACAAGTGCATTGCAGACTTTTACTATTTACTGCCTCATTTTTCTCACAGGCTCCTTCCTTGTCTTACAGACTGACTAAAACATGGAAAAACCCCAGGCTGCTGCGGCGAGCATCAGCATGGCTGTCATGTCTCTGTGCCGGCTCCGCTCTGCCCGTGGGAGCCGCCGAGGCTGCCCAGGCTGCTCGGGGCTGGATTTACTTTTGAATTAATCTTATTTTTATTACGGGGGGTAAGTTCTGACTCTCCCACTTTGCAGGTTCTCTCTCCCTCCCGAGCTCTCTCAATAATGCATGACCAGGGCTGGCAGCAGCGGCGATGCAGCGCGTCCCGCTCCGTGCGGGCTCGGGTTTCTGCCGCTCGGGAATTCGACAGATGGAAACGCTGGGATTCTTTCCATGGCCCTCCTGCCTCCCAGGCCCCCAGGATAGCAGAAGATTATCGGGGGCATATCCCGGCACCGTCGCAGGCATGAGAGAGGGAGGACCTATGGGCGAGGGTGGTGGGGAGGAAGAGGGGGTGTGAGTCATTATTTTAATGAAACTGGTGAAGATGAGAACCTTTCCTATGCCTGGGAAGGCAGTGCACTCCTAATCATACTGCTAATTAAATCAGTTTGCCTTCTTTAAACTGATTTTCTTTAACTCTCATGACTCAATTAATTAAAAAACTCAGACACAAGGCCCCTTCACCTCCATCCCCAAAATGATGCTGGTGTTTCCTTTCCTTTGTTTTTCCTTCATCACGTCAGAAGCAGTTCTCTGTTCCAAGGGAGTCTGAAGATGATGTCCAATGTCAATCATTATTAGAAGCTCTAGTGCTTCTGCAGAACATTGTACTGCCAACTCTGAGTCACTGCTCCTTTCAGATATCCACCCCTAGAGATGCAGGTCCATAAGGTCAGGTTCTTCCCCTGTCTATGCAGGGGATGCTGCTTTCACATCAGTCCTTTTTGTGCCAGTGGCCCCAGAGGTGCCAGCCTGATGCATTAGAGGAGGAAAGAGAATTTCAGAAGCTGGTCTGGTGGTAGAGCAATGTGTACATTATTTCCTTAACCTGTGTTGACTGTGAGAGCAGAGTTCTTCAGGTGATGGAATACAGAACAGAAAAAGGTGGATTAGGAAAAGCGAAAATGCACAGGAGGTCACTGAAAAGAGGAGCAACCAGGAGGATGTCACAGCCAAGGCTAAAAAAGGTCAGAAAAGACAGCTAATTTGAACAGGGTTTTCATACAAAACCAAAGCACTAATGGTAATTTTCTGTGTCTTATGCCTTTGTTTCTTAACACTGAGAAGTACAGATGGGAGCAGCAGCATGCACAGGCCAGGGATATTGGGATTTAAAGAGAAAGTGTCAGCACATGCTTGAGTATGCACAGGTGAGGCCATCCTGAAACATGGGTTGAAACCACACTCATCCTTCAGCCCTGAGGCTGCCTCCCATCACCTCTCACATTCATTGACATTGGGGCATGATGGTTTCTGACTTCAGCCCCAGTCCTTTCTTTATGTGGAAAGACTTGGGCTTCTTTGTCCCCAGAAGCCATCTTTCCTTCCAAAAACCCAAAATCCCAGCTACCTTCTGGATTTCATCCCAGACTGAGTAGCTGCTTGTGTCAGCAAGAGTTGTCTGCACAGTAACAAAAATATTCATCTTCATTTTAGAGCAGGAAACATTGCAAAAACCAAAGCTGGTTATACTTCATGGTAATGTCAGCTGGCTGAAACAGTCTCACAAAAATAACATTGCTGTCAGAAATTATTGCTGGGATATGGAAACACCAGTGCATCAGAGACTGTGGAGTTTTGAGGACCATTCCACTGCTTCTGCAGCTGCTTTCAGTGGAGAAGGGGTTGAACAGAACCCATTTCTCAATGCCATGCAGTGCCAGTGCCTACCTGGGATGTCCAGTTATGGCTGAGGGAGCACAAGGACAGTGCATTCCCTCAGCCTTCTGCAGCTACAACTCACATTTTACCACCTAATGCTGCCTTACACAGCAACAAAGCTGCTAAACATAGGGCTTAGACACATACATAGTGTGAATTCACTCCTTTTTGTCTTGGCCAGAACATGCACGATGCCCTGGCAGCTGTGGGAGCTGAGCATGCAGGATCAGTGATGCTGTGGGCACGGATGCTCCATGGCCAGCAAAGCTGGGAGGGGAAGGAGGGTATGTGCTGAACCTCACATCCTCAGGGCCCAGTCAGTGCTTGGGGTGGCAGGGGGGACATGATGTGGCCCAGCAGGGCTCTTTCAGTGCCTCTGGCTGGAGAGGGACAGCTGGCTGCTGGCAGGGACATCAACACAGGGCAGGGTGCCCCTCCCCACATCTCCAGGAGGGTATAACACAGAGCATCAGGCAGCCATATCATCTGACTTTATCCCTTTATGAGGCCACTTTGTGGTCTCTGTCAATCCTGGGTGACAAGATGTGGAGATGGAAGCCAGCATTTGCTGTGTCTCAGTTTGCCTGCTCCAGCCAGGCTTAAAGTGCCTTGAGAACAGGCACAGAGACAGGTCCTGCACCAAAATATGTCACTGCTGGCTGACGCAATCCAGGCAAGAGACAAGGGGACTTAAGACAGCTCATGACAAAAATGCTGTGAGAGTCTCCTTTAAACCTTGCCTTCAGGCTTTTGGGCTTAAAAATAACACACACACCGCTGGGGCCATTTATGTTTAGCTCCCTGGGGGCTTTCTTTCCTGCAGGAATGCAAGGATTAGATGGTCTCCTCGGCCTGTGCAGTGACTCCAGCAGAGTGATCATGTTCTTCTCTCCTAAAGCCAGGCTGGATTGGCAGCAGCGGTGCAACAGCAGATGCATGAATGAGATTCCAGTGCTCCCAGTCCCATCCCGGTGGGAAGGAGGGCACTGCTGGGCAGGACAGGCTCCAGAGCAGGGCCTGCCAGCTGAGGGAAGACTCCAAGGAGAATGTGGGTGACATTCAGGTCTGTTTTGTAGGCAACAAACCCCACTGATGGCAATCCCCTTCAGAAAGTAATTCACAGAGGAGCTGGGGAAGCTGTTTAAGCCCAGATAACACAACACTTCCCCTTCCCTTCACATCAGCTCAGGGAATCAGTGCTGCCTGCCAGAGGCTGCTGAGATTGCCATGACTTTCTCCTGCAGTTCTCCAGTGCCTCCTTCTTGTGTCAATTCACCCATTTTGGGGGTCTAGTCAAAACTCCTTCACACTAGTACCTCTTAATACACTTCACCTCCAACAGAGGTAGGAGCTGCTGGTGTTCCTTTGGGCCACAGGCCTCCTAAGGCACTGCTTTTGGAGGTTCTGTCACAGCATCACTACCACACATGGGGAAGAGCCTCCTCCAGCTCACTGGGCTGCATTGAGATAAGCAGCCTTCCTCCAAACTGCCTCAGCCTCCTGTGATCTTTATGGAGCAATTTGTTATGTCAAGTGTAGGATGTAACAGGGGACACCAGGGCCAGTAGTCCTTAAAATGTGCTTGCTGGAGAAGGAACACTTTACAAAGGTGAACTTGGGGTGAGAGGAATGCACAGCTCAGATGTCAAACCTCATGCTAAAGAAGTGTTTGGTAATGAAATAAAGATTGGTAAGCTCTCTTGTGGTGGCTGGTTTGAAAGATCAAGTATCACCTTTGGGCTAACTGTAAAAATGTGGAGAATCTAAAAATGGGTCTGGAGAAAGAGAAAAGTGGTGAATGATCACTCATACCAATCTAATAATCCTGGAAATAATTTGAAAAAAATTAGAGGTGGAAAACAAAGAGTCAAATAATAATAATAAAAAGAAGGAAGGAAAGAACAACCTGTAAGTATTGCTACTATTAGCAATGTATGAGAGAAAAATTTTCCTTGTGGATAACTGGACTTTCCAGCCAAGTAAGGATGTGTAATTGTAATTCATGGGGAGAAGAAATTGTTGGTTGTCATCATTAGTGATAATATATTAGTACTGGATGTTCTGATGAGGGCCCTCTGTGGTCAAGTAAATATGCCTGCAAGGCTTAGCAGTAGTCCCTTCCTTTGAGAGAGCACTTAATTACATCTAGAGAGACCTATTGCACCTTCAAACATGATAAATTGCCATTGCTAAGCTTCCGACTCTAGAGTTGCCTGTCTGAGCAGTGGTAGGGATCAGGAGACTCAGCAGGTGGTTCCTCAGTAAAGTACAAATCATTGCCACCATCTGAGTCTGTCCTTAATGTGTTTTATTTCCACACACCTCCTCATCTTCTGGGTCTGAGCTGGCCAAAAGACACACAGAGTTTTCTTCTCTTCTGACCTCCCAGCCCCTTGCCAAGGTGCAATTCCCAAGAGACAAAACATCAGGAGAGGCTCTACCACAATTGCTGACCCAGCTCTCAGGATGAAAGGAGGCAGCTCACCCAGCAGGTGTTCACAGGTCTAAGCAACACATAAAGATTGATGGAAAAGTCTGTGTTCAACCATTTCACCTCAGGACAGCTGCAGAGGTATTACCAGAGAACTTCCACTGCCTCTGAGGGGTAGAGATTGTCTCTGCCTCATGAGTCCCTTGTAGAAGTCAGCCTGAAGAACAGCAGAAACCCCTGGTGATCCCTCTGTATTTATGCAAATTAGCTCTTAATGGGGGAAAATAACTTCAGAGTGTTTTTTTGGTCACCTTTCTGACCTGCAGAGTTCTACCCAGTTGTCTGTATTAAAACATTCCTGAGGATCTGTTGGTGTGGCAGTGTTCAGGCAAGCCAGGAACAGTTCAGAGCAGCAAACAGGCTCTCCTGATGCAAATGAGCCCTCCAAGATAGCTGGAAAGCTCTTTCTTGTGGGCTTTGCTGAACACCATGGTCTAGAAAGCCTTTGTGTGCTCCTCTGTCCTGCTGCACGTGCTGGATGCACACCCTGGCATGACGTGGTGCTGTTCATCCAGGCTGCAGGCTGGGCACCCCAATTAAATCAGCACAGGCTCACTGAGCCTGCGAAAACAAGGGGTTCATGAACCATTTTTGGCTGTACACAGAGTCACATGGGCATGGGTCTTGTTGGGGCTGCATTTGCCTTGGTTTCATAAAGTTGTAAAGTCATTAAAGTTGGGGAAGATGCTTTAAGATCATCAAGTCCAACCATTAATCCAGCACTGCCAAGGCCACCACTAAAATGTGTCCAGCTGCCACATCTGCATGTCCTTTAAATTCCTTCAGGGATGGTGACTCCACTGCTTCCCTGGGCAGCCTGTTCCAGTGCTTGACTGCCCTTTAAATGAAGAAATTTTCCCTGATATTCAATCTAAACCTCCCTTGTGCAACTTGAGGCTGTGTCCTCTCATCTTATCACTTGTTAAATGGGAGAGTCTTCCCCCCATCTACAACTTTCAGGTAGTTGTAGGCAGCAATGAGGTTCCTTTTTAGCCTTCTTTTCTTCAGGTTGAACAACCCCAGATCCCTCAGCTGCTCCTCAACAGGCTGGTGCTCCAAGTTCCCACCGGCTGAGGCTCGATGGCTTCACTGCCATATAAACACGATGAGGATCCCATGGAAGTGTCTGTGTGCTTACATTAGGGCTTGAATATACAACAGGGATGCCTTAGAAGGCTGACCTGAAACAGAGACAGGGCAGAGATAGAGAATAAAGCAGGTATTTAGTGAAAGCCCTCCATGATCCACCTTGGGCAGGACAGGGCCTGACCAGAGCTGCACCCAAGATGGATTTAAAATGGTCATAAAATGGCCAACTGGTCACGAGATCTTACATTTTTGTAAGTTTGGTCGATTTGCATATTGGGGTTGAATTGTCAAATTACAGATTCAGGTTGTGAGGTCCCATTTTTCTTGTTCCTCCCTTCAGCCCACCATTGTTTGTGCTTGTGGACCTGAAAGTCCTTGGTCTTCAGCAGGAAAGGATTTGTTTTGTCTACCTACTCTGTGAAGAGAGGTTACTGACACTTGATATGAGGCTCAGAACTACACCCCTAGGTGGGACAGAATCTGGAAAACATGAAAGCTAAAACTCAAGGATCACAGTGGCACAGCAGGTCTGATCCTAAAATCAGATCTTTTTCCTTTGAGTAACTGTATGGAAAAGACCAGAGAGGCACAGTCCTGAGCAGGTCTGGAGCTCTGTGCTTCAGTCTGCTGCTGGGACAGAGGCTAAGCACCTATGAAGTACCAGAAACCCCTGTCATCACTTAAAAGGAGAGTGATGATTTCCCTCAAAGACTCAAGGGAAATTAGGCAGGTGAAACCCTGTGAGTGAGGTCCTATTTCATCAAAGTCTTTCCCCACAGGTCAGCATATGGTCTACCCTAAAATACCAATAGCAGCCTGATAATGATGTATCTTGAGTAACAGCATTTTCCCAGCTCAGTGCCCATGCAAATGGACAGTCCCATGAGAGAACATCCCTGAGAGCTCCCCAGCCTTGCTTGTCCTGAGACAGCAGGGACTGCAGTGACAGAGCTTGATCCAGTTTGCCTGACAGGGTTTTTTTCCCCCTGGCAGCCAAGCCAACCAAGCCCACAGCATACATGGAGACACAAAGATGCAGAGAGCTTTTCTGGACTAGGTGCTCAGGCCATAGTGGTTTGGAGCTGCTCAGGGTGTGCACTCATGGCATCCCCAGTGGAGCTGGGGAGAGCTGATGGAGTGAAGAACATTGGCACTGCTGTGAGCCCCAGCTCCCCTGCAGCACCCGACTGCAAACTGCCACAGGCAAAGAGAAAGTGTTGCTGTGTGATCTTAGCTGCTTTTTGTCATACTTTCCACACTGGTTCACATCCTGTTCTCTTTTAGCTCTCCTCTCCCTGTCTCTTCCAAGGCTGATGCCCTGCCAGGATCTTTCCACTGCAAATCTCCCTGCCCGGGGTGAGGGTACGCAGTGACGTTTATTTGCCACAGGGCATGGGGCTTGTGGCTCTGGTTTGCTGCTGCTTGCCTGCACATTCCCACCTGGGATAACAGTATTGTCTCAAGGAGTGGCTGCTGTAGGAATGGGATCAAGGAACTTGTTTGGTCATGCTGTAATCAGAGCAGGAACTCTCTTATCTGCTCTTATCACGCAGTGCTGCAGTGCAGCTTCCCCGGCACTGAGGATCCTCGGGACCCTGCCAGCGCAGGACCAGGGGCTGCTGTGCAGCATTGCTACCCAGAAATGGATCAGGCTGTGCTGACAGCCCTGTTCTGCTTCCCTGAGGAGCCCATAAGAGCATGGAGGCAAGGGAGAAGTGCAGGGGAAAACCCATGCATTCATTGCAGCTCCAGATCTGAGGCCAGCTGCTCTCTTCAAACAGCACTGCATACAAAAACTGGACCTGGTCGTGTTGCAAACCCCAGAGAAGGGGGTTTTGGCTACCCATGAGCCTGTCCAGGGAGCATCAAAATGCCTTGGGACACTTTGGAGAGCATCCATCAGCCAGGATCTGTTGCCTTATCCTACAGTCAGCCTTCCTGTGCTCATGTCATCTGCTTAGGAGTGAGCTTGAAAAAAGCTGAGCCAAAGTTTTGGACTGCTCGAAGGATCCAAGATAAGACACAAACTTCACCACAGTGTTTCCTACCTCTCCAAATCCTGCCTAGTGCTGCCTGCCCAGTTTCTGATCAGGACTGAAGGCAAGTGCCAGGTCTGCTCTGTACTGCAGCCCTTGGCACAGAGGGTGGCCTGTTCTAGGCAGTGACAACAAGGGGCATATTTGAAATAATTGCTATGCACAACAGAGGCACACCAGGCTGGTGAATGCATGCCCTGCTCTGTGGTCAGTTGTGTCCTGGTGCTCCTGGGCAGCCAGGGTTTGGTGATGCTTCATCTGGATCTCTCCTTTTCCACATGGAGGGGTGGTGAAGGTGAGGACTCCCACTCTGAGATGTGCCCAGTGCTTCCCTGCTCTCAGCTCCATGCACGTGTGACATGCTGAGGCAAGAAAATGAAACGGGGTGGGAATTTCTGATGGCATTTGAGCAGAAGGAGAGGTTGGTCTTTAGAAACTCTGGATTCAGGCTTATTTCTGCACTGCAGAAATGTTTCCAGATTTTTCCAAGCCTCTTAGAAAAAAGCTGTTGAGCTCAGCAAAAGTATTTCAGTGTTTTCCTCAGACCTTTCTCACTGTGAAAACACTGTGATATTCAAAAATACAGGGACAAGCCAGTAGTTGCAAGCTTTGTGCTGGGTCTGAGTATGGGCAAACTGAGGTGGGACTGTTGCTGTCAGCACCAATTGTATCTTCCTCCCTTTGGTACCCCTGGGGCTGCTGTGGCTGACAGCATCTTCATGGACCTCCCCCAAACCCAAGAACAGAGTTTTCCATCATGTGAGGACTGCTGTGATTTATTGCAAAATAATCAATTGAAAATGAGTGGAAGAACTGTCAGGACAGGGAGAGGGGGTCACAGTGTCCCGGACAGGGACTGAAAACAAATGGGGCAGGAGGTTTTAGTGCAGAGCTGGGGCATTGAAACAGTGCAGATGCAAGGAATAAGCCTTAGGTTCAGCAAAGCAAGCTGCTGGCTTCAGGTTTGGGCTGCAGGATTTGACCCAGTAAAGCAAGGAAAATATTGTAGAGGAGCAAGTAAAGACTGCCATGGAGAGGAAAGCACCACTGCTTATTTGCCTTCCTCTCAGTGTCCTGCAAGGAGCATCAACAGCTGAACTGCATCTCATGGGCTGGTCCTGCAGGTGAAGCATTGCCAGCATCCACAGGTCCATCTTGTCTTTTATTTCACAAGAAATCTCAGCAGCTCTTCCCCTGATGGAAACTCTCTGTTTGCTCTTGGATTTAGGGGCAGAGGAGTGCTGGGTGTTGGCTGGGCCAAGATTGAATGTGTTTGCACATTCCCTCCCCTCGTAGGATTGAATCCCTGTCAGCCCAGTGATGGATGCACTGCTGAGCCAGTGTATCTGATAACCACAATCATTAACTGAATTGTTGGAGGGTCAGGGGTTGGAGGGCCAAACACCATCCCTGCTCCAGCTTTTACAAGTTTCCTTTGTGGCATTGTGTGGGAGCACAAGCCCTGTGGGCAGGGAGAGCCACAGGGGGACACGGTGAGCCAGGGACAAGCTGTTGGCACAAGGATGGGGAGAAAATTGCAGGGCTTGGGTGGCTCAGGCACTGGATCTGCCCTACTCTTGGGAATGAATTCCCCACACTCACATCTCTGTTTGCCTTGCCTTTCTGCAGAAGGAGAAAGGGCTCTGTGGTTGAACTGGCTTCCACTGCTCTTCTTCACTGCCCTCCCCCTCCTCCTTCCCTGGAAAGAGTCATTCATGGGCCTCTCTCCTCGCTCCATCAGGCCCTCCCTGCAATTTCTTTCTCTCACACACATGCCCAGGATCTTTTCTGGAGAATTGCCCTCCATTGACTTACATCTGATGCACAAACACGTGCAGATCCCAGCGAGGAAGTTATTTTCCCAGGCAGATGTCTCCAAGTGTTAAAAAAATAATCAGCTGCAAGCTGGGATGCTCCTATTCATCCTGGAGGGCAAACTGCAGTGGAAAGAAAGGGATGTGACTGTCCCCTGGCTCTTTATGGAAGGTCTGTTTCTTAGGAGGCTATTGAACCACATTCAATGCACTACTGAGGCATCTAAGAGGGGATTTAGGGACTTAAAACTTGCCTGTGGGCACCAATACACACTTTGTGAACAAATGGCTGGGATCCTGAAAAGGTTATCAGGCTGACAAAAGAGGGGGAAGAAGCAATCAACTCACATTGGGGCAGAAAAGAGAGAATGAGAACAGGACAGTGTGGCAGCAGGATGCTCAGGTGGGCCCAAGGCTGAGAGAAAAAAACCCTGTGATGAAATTCCTGAGCAGAGGCATGTGCTGCCCAGCAGCTTCGGGAAATACACTGGAAAAATGTAAAGGGAAAATGTGTAATACTAAGTACATCCACTTCGGTGACTAAAAATACTTTTGCTCATTCTTCAGTGTCACAAGAAGACATTTTTGTCATAGCTTATTTAGACAGCTGCCTGCAAATAATCAGGTTGAGTCCTATTCTGTCAGTAACATTAAAAAAAAAAAAAAAAAAAAAAAAAAAAAAAAAAAAAAAAAAAAAAAAAAAAGGAAAAGAAAATGCCATTCCTTAAATATATCCAAACTTTCTGTGGGAACATGTAGCTTTCAACCAAAATTGATTTTGCAGGAAGTTGCACTGGCACTTTCTTCCCAAGGTCAAGATATCCTCTCAGCCTTTTCTAAGAGCCTTCTTCTTTTTTTTCTTCTTTCTTTTCTGAAATAACTTTTCATTAATTTTTAATGTATATTCTATTACAAACAGCAGTGTACTTCAGAAAACACCAAGCCTGGAATGAGGAGCATTGATCGTATTGATGGAAAATGTTCTTTTGACATCTGAAGTCCCACTTGTACCTTTCCAAGGAGATTTCAAACTTTATTTTTTTTAAATTATGTTTTGGTTTGGAAACAACATTTCAAACTCAGATATGTTTCAGAATCAAGTAAATTTGTGTCCCTCTACATCTTCACCAAAGGAAATTCTCATCCTGTGTTATTTTACTAATTTCTCCCAGAGCCCTGTGTAATTTTACTCATTTCCCTCCACAGACCTGTCATCACCAGCACTGCTGCCAGGCAGAGGGACAAGGAGTGGCAGAGCTGTCAGAAAGCCACTTATGGGTGGTGAGGAGTGGGAAAGCCTGTGAGAAAAAAAAAAAAAAAAAATCAACCACCCCCAGCCATGGTCAGCCACAGGTATCCAAACTCAGGACACAGGGCTCTTGTCCCTGCTGCAAATATATCAATATCCACGTGACTTATCATCAATATCATCCACGTGACTGCAGAGAGAATTCCTTGGGGAATGTGTGTGAGAAGTGTGGAAGCCAGCAGGGTGCAGAAACCCTGTGAGCATCCCTTGGTGAAGGGGATGCTGCAGGCAGAACCTCTCCAAGTTCTCTCCAAAAAGTGTCCAAGGCTGTTTGTGGTCTGGGCTCTGGCTCAGGAGGGCTGTGCTACAGATCTGTGGCTGTATTGACCCCGCTGCTTGGTGACCTTTGACAGGAGACAACCTGGCTGCAGTCCCTGGGGAGGTGCAGGCAGAAATGGAAGCAGAAGATGGCTGGAGAGGGACCTGGGGGATATCAATTTTCATGGCACAACACAGTAGGGAGAGAGAACTGCTGAAAAGCACAATATTCAGAGGTACTTTTCTTCAGCTGCTCCTGGAGTGGTTCCACTCCCAGAAATGTCAGACTGGCACTGGGAAGCCTCAGTGCAGGCTGCCCAGCACAGTCACACATTGGAAGGGAGGAGACTCTGCAGAGAGGATAACAGCTGAAGGATCAATACAGGAACACAGGGCAGACCAGATTAGAGAGGATCTCAGTTCCTGGACCATGGAACACTTGCCAGACAGGTTCTCTCATTTGCACCTCCAAAATTCGAGGTTTTTCCACGAATACACCACAGTGTTTGTGGAAAGCAACGCCCGTGCCCAGGGCTGGTCCACATCAGCAGAGCTGGGTGCTGGGCATGCTCTGAGGTCACAGGCAGGCTGGGCATCCCTCCCTGACAGCTTTCTCCAGACCCAAACACGAGCCCAGGCCTAGGAGCAAGCCTGGGAACGTTTCTGTGGATGGGCAGAAGCCAAGGAAGTGCTCTCAGAAGCTCTCATTAATGCTCCATCAAGAGCTCAGCTTCTGGATAAAATGGGGGAGACAGAGGAAAGAATCTGCACTAAAAGCTGGTTTATGCAGTAAGTTTTTAACACATGTTCCTGTCCTGTGCCTCTCTGTCCTGCACAAAGGGCCCTTTAGCCCTTACTCAGCAGCTGGATGGTGTCCCAGTCCCACTGCATATGTGTGGGCTCCAAATCCTCTGCACTTGACTCCTCATTTGGGAAACCACTCTGAGGTCACTTGGGAAACCTGGCACCCAGAGGTTTCAAAATGTGTCTGACTCAGAGGAGCTGCTGCCATGAGCTTGGTTTGTGAGATGACTACACACAACATCTCTGACATGAGAGCTGATTAATGCCACCCAGGCCACTGCTGAAGTGTTTGCTGAATCACCTCTCTCCTTTATCTAAGATGGCTACTTTTCTGATTATTTATTACTCATAAGGAAGAAAAGTTTGCCATGTTTATAAGCCATGGCTGCTCTGTGGCATCCAAACAAGATTTGCAGAAGGCTTCTTGGTTTCCTGTCCAGATTGAAAGCAACAAAGATTAAATGTTTCTTCTTATGAAGACCAAAGGATTTACAGCAAGGTAAATGTGAGTATTCCTGTGCAAAGATTTTATATTTTAAAGGAGGGATGATTTGATAACTCAACAGACCCCAGGCAATGCCCCCTTTCAGTGACATTATTTTGTGGATGGATGGATGAAATGGTGAAATGTTTCTCACTGGAGTCAGCCAGCTGTGGGCAGAGGATTCTTAATTTGTCACCTGAGACCCAACACTGCACAGAGGGCAACAGAACACTTCCAACCAAGCTAATAATTCCCAGGAAGGAATTTGTTTGGTGAATGTGGGCAAGGTCCCTAAGAATTCCTTGGAGTTATTGACTACAGCCTTGGGTTTTTCTTGGCAAGTTGTGGGTGGAGAGTTTTGTTGGTGCTTCTTTTTTGTTTTGTTGGTTTTTTTTTTTTTGTTATTGTCAGAATTTCAGGTGCATTCTGATGAGAAATGCAGAATGTGGCCTAAGTTTAAAGTGAATAAAATTTCACAAAGGACCTGCATTGAGACAGGACTTTCTGTAGCAGGAAGGACAATTCAGTGAGGATCAATAATTGTGTCCAGGGAATAGAAATGGGAGATGAACTGATCTGCTAATTTTTCTTTCCTAGTAGATACCAGGCCAGGCACTAGCTGGCCAGGGAGCAAGGGGTTTTCTCCCTGTCCCTGGTGCAAACCATCAATTTTCCTGGCTCTTGTCCACCCCAGGCAAAGAAAAAGGCACAGTGAGGTGAGCATAGCACTTGGGTTTGGCTTGGGAGGGCAGCTGGAAGGTGTCTGCCCACTCTGCACACCAAACTGAAAACAGAATGAAGGCTGCATGGGGGGCTTCCTTTTGGTGTTGGGATAAGAAACACATGGGAAGGAGACCTCTTTCTTCAGTCAGCAGCACTGGCTCTCAAGTCTCACACCTTGAGCTTTCTCACCCCAGTCGTTTCTCAGAGATTTAGGCCCTAAGAGCACTGATATAACTATGTACAAATAGTCATATTCTAGATGGTGAGACATTGTTCCTCCAGCATTCAGGTGCTGTTGGGTTTTTTAATCCTTTTCCTTATTAATGGCATTAGAAAAGCCCCTACACTAATGTTTGGAGCCTTCAGTGTTGAGTCAATACCTCTCCTTCCAGCATGGACTCAAAACACCACAGACTGCTCCCCACAGCATCAAACCTGTCCTGGCTGGTCAGGGAGAACCTCTGAGATGCCAACACCCACATCCAGTGCAGTACTGGGCCCTGAGTTGTTTCTCTGCCCCCATGTTGTATTTTCATCACATTTATCAACCCATGCCATCTCTGAACAGCACATGGGTATTTTGTCAGGTTCCACATAGATTAAAAAAAACTATCTCTTCTTTCCATCTTTTGAAACCTGCTGTTTGTTCTTTATTCATTTCCTTTTGCTGATTGAGTCTGCTGCAGAAATGAGGCGTTGCATGGTGGCTCCTCTGAGCTCCTGGAGGAACCCTGGGGACCATCCCACAGAAACCATCAGCTCCTGGTCCAGGGTGGCCACCTCCCCTGGAGATGCTTGCCCAGCACCTGCTGCCCATAGGATCTCAGCCACAGGAGGGTCTTATCCCAAAGTTTGGTCACAGGCCCTTTCCAGAGCCCGGGGAAAGGATGAAACGTCCTGAGTTTTGGAAATCATTTGTGGGAGATGAGGTTTTTCATGCTGACTGGCAGGGATATGTTCTATCCATCAAGGATGTAAGAAGCAGGGGAGAAAGGCAGGCCTCAGAGGCTTAGAGCCTCCTTAATTTTAGCAAAGAGGATTGAGAGAGAGCCTGATACATCTGCATATTCAGCTCTTCTGGGATCTGCAACATTACCAAGGCATAGAAAGACAGGGATTTTTGAACCAGAAGGAAAGTACATGAGTGAACAATGATGGTGACCAATTTCTGGGACAAAGAGAAAGAGGAGCCCCATCTCCCAGTGTCTTCAGAGCAACATGAGCTTCCAGTGAAGCAGGCTACTGGGTTTGAGTGACTGAGCCCAGTGATCTGTGTAAATCCAGATTTAGCAATTCCTTCTGGCCATAAACACCACGACCCTGCTGGTTCTCACAGTTTACAGTGGGAAAGGGCCGAATTTGGTAAACTCAGACATGAATGTCACGTGCTATATTTATACAAACCAGTGCAGCTCTCTCCTTGTAGGGGAGCAGCCCTGTCCCCATGTGGCAGCAGTCACTCATCAAAGGCTAGCAGCAGGTCTGGGATGGGGGGACAATCCCTGGGAGAGTGGCTGGAAGCTGTCCACAGCTGTCTGGTTGTAGTGGTGGTGCTGGCACCCCAGACTGGCCTCTCCACTCCCAAGGAAGCTCAGAGGCAGAGGGGGAGGATTCTGTGCTCCCAGAAAGGCGCTTGCAAGAGGTCCAGTGTTGGCAGCATCCTGAAGCACCTGGATGGGAGCCTAACACAGAGGGCAGTGCTGTTTCTGAAGGCAGTAGATAAACAGCATTCACATGGCTGTGACCAGATCTGATGTTGCTCTGCTTCATCTCACATTCATAGAAATGCAGTTCTTAGAAAACCCAGAGAGACCTAAGGTTAACCAGCCTACTGATCCCTGAAATAACAAAAAAACCCCAAATGATGTAAAACCCTGCAAGAAATATAAACTTTGTAACTCTCCAAACCCACTTTGGTTCCAGACTGTTGCTCTTGCAAGACAGAAGAGGATTTCCAGCTTTTGTCTGGAATTCAGCTTCACCTCCTGTGCAGGAATCCCAGGCACCAGGCCCCTCTCTGCTCCCTGCAGGTAACACTCATGTGCAGCCAGAAATGCTGCTAACCCACCTGAGTTTCAGCACTATTTTTTTGTGAGACTCATGGTATTAACCAGGCCTCCTCTGAAAGGATCTCGAGTGTGGAGGGTAAGGCAGGAGCAGTGTGAAACCCATGGGGGAGAGTAACCAGAGCAGCAGCATCACTATGGCCACGGAGATAAGGGGCAGCTCTCACACCCCAGCCGATGAGTGACATGGTTTCTAGCCCTTTCAGTGCCTTGAAGTGTTTTCCTCCTTGACTCAACCTAGAAGTACCACAGCTTAAAAACAATTAATGTCCCCTTGGAGGGAAAAGGAAAAAAAAAAAAAAAAAAAGAAAAGAAAAGAAAGCAGCAATTTTTCCTTCTATTTTTAAGTCTCACTTCACCACAATAGCTCCAATATTTCACTCCTGACTCAAAGGCAAAGTCCGAGGGAGCAGGATATGCTGTAGGGTATCTCTCTTGCCACACTATTCGTGTTATTTTCAAGTTCCTCTCTCCAGGGTTGATCTTGGCAGCAGATCACAGCGCTGGGGCAGCACAATGTAAACTGGAGCCATTGTTACTCCATCTCCCACTCCTCATCGCTGCAACAACATTTCCCCACACGCCTCCCTGCAAATTGTTGCATGTCCCGTCCTGCTTCCCACCCCCCTCCAGAATCCATTAGGCTGCTGCAGTTCAGCTATTCATCTAGCCCCCTCAGAGGCATTGAAATAAAATGGTTTCTCTTTTCTGGCTGGCATGGTGCAGGGTTTCATGAACTGATCTCAGTGACAGCAGAGTGTGGCTGTGCTGCTGGGCTGCCCAATGCTTCATGTCATGTGCACCACACAGGCAGAAGAGGGTAGTAGGGAAGAGGGAAGCTGTCAAAATGGCCAAAAATTGCTTCATTTTCTCCCATCACCTGGTGAAGGCACAGCTGTGGGTCTGGTGTGGGGCTGAGGAGGTGATCCCTTCACATGGATCAGCCTGTTGTGCTGTCTGAGGAGTGTACCAGGGTTTGGACCAACACAGCCAGGTGGCTTTGGCTGACGGAGCCAGAACTGAGAATGAGTAGCAGTGTCAACAGAGAGCTCAGGGCTTCCATCACTGGGGACTGGTAAATGACAGCTGGTGCTGGGACTTTTCCTTACAACTTTGAGGCCCTGATTTACACAAACATGATGCAAATACGTGTGTGCTCACTCTGCCAGCAGCACAAAGCCAAAGGGCACTGCACAGATCCAGCACGATTCTGAATCTCAGCTGGCCCACGTGGTTTCACGTGGGTGCCTGACATCCTGGCCCCAGCAGCTCCACCAGCAAACCCATCCCCATCCCCACAGGGCTGCTCACAGGCAGGCTCTGCCCAGGCTGCTGGGGGATGGCACCCAAGGTGGGCTGGAGCAACGACAAAAGCCACAACCATGGGAGTTCATGCCAGCTTCAGTGAAACAGGATCAAGTCCTCAGTCACTTGGCAACCTGCTTTATCAACCTGAACTTGTATCTCTCTCTCTGCTGCTGTTTTTCCAAGGGCTATTCATGGTTCAAAGCTGTAGACAATGGTGTTCCTTTCTTCACTCACTGCCACCTAGTTATCTCTGGCAGAGTGTGACTCTGGAGAGAAGCAATTTGAGAGAGGAAATACATTGGAGATGGAAATAGCATGGATGATACAACAAGGACTTGACTTTCTTGTTTCTATCTTGTTCAAGATTATGTTTCCTGACTGAATCCCTGAAGACATTGGAGTTGCTCTAAAAATTATAAAAGGAACAAAAGAAATGTTTTCATGCACATTGCAGAGACTCCAGAATGATTCTGCTGATTTCCAAAGCGTAGAAGTAGAAATGGGAGTTGGCACTTGGCCCTTAGCTAAATCATGAAATATAGGGAAGGCCCAGGGTCCTGGAGGAAACAAATGTGTGTCCCAATCAGATCCATACATGGGAACATTTGTGTCAGCATCCCTGTCCATAGCCCTTTGGAAAATTCATCTTGGTCTCTGCAAACATTCCATTCCATTTCATAAATATTCAGTAGGTGGAGAAAAGTTTATAGGAATGGATAATTCTACAAATAATACTGTGACAGGACAGGATTTTGTTGAAAGAAAGGACTGATGAAACCCAAAGCCCTAGGTTTCAAACCTTGGGTGTACTGCTGCTCCTTGGAAACTTGCTGGATCAGCTCATCTGCACGGTGAGGAAAGTTTGTCTCCTCGTCCTGGGCTTACCCCGAGTTTCCTACGTTTACACTGGAATTTGGCTCAGGAGCTCTCACACACTCATTCATGGAAAGGTGCAGTAAAACAAGTGCACACAAACCCAACACAGTTTTTTATAGCAAGGGTTTTGCAATCTTGAAAAACCTTTTCTTGAAAGACTAAAGTCACCCTCCCATGGGTGAGTCTGGATTGATTTGATATTCTGAACAAAGGTATACACGGACCTCAATTATATGGCAAGTTTGCAATGAATTAACAAAATTAATGAAGAATGAACACAATTAAAAAAACCAGAAGAGTTTTAAAAACAATAATCTTGAGGAAAAAAATCTTATTTTTCCCTTCTTAGCTGACCTGCTGAAATTAAGGCTAAAAGGTCACATACAGCACATTGGGATGATGCAATGGCTCTGCTTGGAGCAGTTCCCTGAGGATGGAGGGTGCTCATGGAAGCATCCCATGGGCAGAGATCCTGCCCTGCCCCACCTCCTGGGACAGTTGTAATGGCAATGACACTGGGGTACAAAGTGGCACCAGGACAAGAACTTATCCCCTCCATACCACTGGGGCTGTGTGTTGGAAAGCCTCACTGAGAGCAGCTCTGATGAGATCCAGAGCTGCCAAAATGCCCAAACTGAAACTTTCTGTCTATTTTAATCTAATCCAGCATGATTGCAAAGCTTTTTCCTGCCTGATCCCAAATGGATTTTCAGGCAGGGAAATTTCTGAGAAGTAAACAGCTAGAGTTAAATAAACACTTGCAGGCCTCTGGCTATTCTGGCAGGAGACAAAAAAAAGAAAAAAAAAGGAAAAAGAAACCTGACAGCAAATATTAGTAACAGATTTTTAACAGGTGGAGGAATTATCTTATGTATCTAGGAAAGAAAACAAAACAGGCACTCCTAAATCACCAGCGCTGATTTAAACATGAGCTTTTAAATATAGTGTGTGAGCAGCAAATGAGTTCTAATTGAGGCAAGCTTGTAAACAAACAACAGCTTTCATCTGCAGCATCACTGGAGATACGGGCCCTGTGCTGGGGCTGGGCTGTGCTGCCACAGCCCAGGGCTGGCAGTGCCAATGGGAATGAGCTCTGATCTCCTTTAGGAATGTCAAGGCATCCTGGAGCAATGAGGAAAAGCAAACCTGGACTCACACTTCTCAAGGTCTGGAT
Source organism: Cisticola juncidis (assembly GCA_013400215.1). Classification (NCBI taxonomy): domain Eukaryota; kingdom Metazoa; phylum Chordata; class Aves; order Passeriformes; family Cisticolidae; genus Cisticola; species Cisticola juncidis. The sequence goes on along the minus strand of VXBR01008390.1, from coordinate 38,050 downwards.
GGGCAAAAGGAGCAGTGCCAGGTCAGGCATGCACCAGGATCCTGGGGCTGCTCCTCGTCCAGATGCTGCAGAGACTCAGAAAAACTTTTGGGAGCAGCCAGCCTGCCATGAGGGTGACTTTTAAAGCCACCTTTGAGAGACCTCATTTCTCTTGAAATAAGAGAGGTGAGGGCCCTTTCCAGCAGCTCTGTGGGAATCTGATCTGTGCCACAGCCACTCATCATCTCCTGCTCTGGAGTAAGACCTGCTCCAAGGTGTGCCAAGCACCACGAGGAGTCTGAGGAGCAATCTGGAGTCAGACAAAGGAGGGGATGTGGCTGGGGAACAAGCCCTTGAAACAGCTGGGGCTGTGGTCAGAAAGGAAAGGCCTGCTGCAGCAAAGCATGCACAGTTCATGCTCAGCCTGTGATGCAAGAGTGGGGGAGATCCAGCATGTCAGGAAACATCCACACAGTGCAGATACAATCAGGCTGAAAACACACAGAGCATGCCAAGGAAGTAACCTTGAATGTCTGCTGGTATTTTTCTCTGGAAAGCAACAACAGGATATTACAAAAGGACAGAAGCATGGACATGGTTGCCAATTCTTACCAAGATACATAAATTACCTGCCCTGGAAATGAGCATGAAAGGGAAAAGTGTTTATGCCCGGTCCCAGACCAGGGCTCCTTAAAAGGCCAGCCCTGGCTCCAGCTGCAGCAGTGCCCACTGAGCTGTCACAGTCAGCTGGAGGTTTTGGCAGTGGGGTGGTCACATTCAGCATTAGAGCTCAGCCTTCCACTGGGTGTGCAGGGAACAGGCTTGGAAAACACTCCCACTGCAAGAGGGATGCCCTGCACCAGCCACACTGTGTGTGTCAGGCATCTGCTGCTGGGAAGAAGCAGCTAGCCTGCATTCAGATTTTATTTCTAGGAGTTTTAATCTCTCTCTGCTCCGATAAATGATTAATCTCTCGGATGAGTCAAACCAGAAACTGGCAAATCAAAGCCAGCCTTGTTTTGAAAACAGGTTGCCCACAAACCCTGGGTTAGCACCATGCCCCACAGCAGGAGAAACACAAACCCCAGCAGAATATAGCACCCGCAGCTCCCAACCTCCAGTTCCCAAATTTAGGCATGAAGATAGAGCAGCTTAACCCCGAGGATTGCTGGGACCCATATAGACCACCAGAGTCAATGGGAGCAGCAGGTGCTTGGAAACTCTGCAAATCAAAGCACCCGTTTGGGCACTAAATATAGAGCAAGATTCAAACAGCCAGGCTGGAAAATGCCGGCCATGTGCTCCCTCCACTGCCCTGCGGGTCCCACACAGCCTGGCTGCTGCCACACCATGTCCCTAGAAGGTGCTGGGTCCCTGCTCCCACTGCCCATTAGCAGCTTTTTATCCAGGGTGACACAGTGCAAAGAGGGTTCCCCCCTTCACCTTTCAGAGGATGTTGCTGCACTCGAGATAACCCCGCTGGTTTATCTGCACTGAAAGCTTGTCAGCAGACTGTCAGGACACCTCCCTGGGGACCTGCAGTGTCCCTGGGGCCTTGGCACCTTGCATGAGGGCTGTGTCTGTGCCACCACACCAGGGAGCCTCACTAGGCTGAGGGTGGCATCCAGGCACATCCCAGTGGCCCAGGGAGCATCCTTGCACTTCCCAGTGCATGCTTCAAGAACATCTTGAGAGAGCAGAGCTCTTCACTGTCAGATTTTTAAACTTTTTTCCTTTTTTCTTTATTATCATCTAATTAAAAAAATGAAAAGGTGAAGAGAAATAGGGAGGAGAGCCTGCTGATCCACCCTTACATTTTAGCTTGCCCAAGTGTTCCACTCCAGCAGTTTTACCTCGCATTGAGAAGCTGCTGCACTCACCATTTCCATTTTCTTTTGGGAAGTGGGGATGAGGAAATGCTGCAGCACTGAGCCCACGGTGCCTGTGGAGGGAACAGCCCTGTCTGGGGGTGTCTATCCCTACAGAAGGCAGAGCAGGTCAGGGATATCAGCTCAGCCAGAAAAAGGGCTGGCTGGCACTTCCCCTGCACGGGAGGATTCAGCACTGAGCAGCCCTTTCTCTCACCCCTTTGCACCTCCTTGCAAGTAACACATGGAGGATTCTGGAGTGGAGCCCAGTCATGCAGACACTCATCAGTGAGGGGACCACCAAAGAGGGAAGCACTTGGATAAGCCACATGGCAAAAGGAGAAACAGACACAAACTGTCCCATAATTTCTAACCCCTGGAGAGGTCAGGCCCTGGGTCCACAGATAAAAAGGGAACAAAAGGAGGGACAACCCCCTTCTCCCCAACAGTTATCATACACCATTCTGAAATGATGCTACACCTACATGTTTATTTAACACTATAACTCCTAGATAAACAAAACTAATTTTGAGCTGCTTTTTCCAGCACTTGCAGGTATGAGGACCTAGAAAAGCCCTCCCAGAGGATTTCTTCTGCTCCTAAAACAACAAGCTGTCTGAAGCAGTTGTCAGACATGGGTAAACTTCACAAAAGAGGCAGCCAAGAACCAGAGCTGATGCTCTCTGATAGACAATGGTGGGGAGAAGCCTCCTGGGCTGCTCTCCTCACAGTTTGAGCAGCCACGTGTCTGCCCAGGGCTGGGCAAAGGGCACACCAGCCACCCACCCCTTCCTCCTTCTCCCTTCTGCCTCTCCAGCAGCAGACCACAAGTGATGGTGGTGCAGCATCATCGTGGCCCTTTTGGCCTCACCTTGAAGAGTGCAGAGCTGTGGATACACCAGTTCTGAAACAGACTGTGCCAGCTCTGACTGGTGGCACAGCTCTTCAGCAGCAGAGAAATTGGAGAGGGATGAACCAGTGCAATGTGGTGCCTACATAACCCTCACTCTAGATCTTACTGGTGTAGCATTCCTCAAAACACAATCTTCTTCCACACTCACTGATGCCCACATCCTTTTCAGCCTCCTCACTGCTGGGAAGGCTGCAGGGCTCGTTCCTCTACTGCCTGGTGTGCACAAATTCTTGTCATTGGCACATCCATGCACTCCAACCCTGCCCCAAATATCACAGGATCACAGTGCTCAGGCCCTCTGTGGACCCCCACACCCCAGTGCTGCTCCTAGCAGACACTCCTGGTAGAGTGAGCTTCTCGAGGGACCCCAGCACTCAGAACAGTGGGATTCAGGCAGCTTTGCTCTAACAAGACCAGGAGCAGGCAGAGCCAAGGCATGAAAGAGCCACCTCTTCTTTCTCATCAGTCTTGAAGCCAACATGGGTCAAAAAGAAACCAGTGCACCAGGGATGGTCAAGAAAGGATCTGAACAGAGTATAGGACAGTGCTGGGGTGCCCACACATCAGATGCTCAGTGTGGTCAACCTGACTCCAAAGGGACAGAGAATAATTGGAAGGACACAAAGATCATACAGGAAAACCAGCTGGAGACCTGGAACAGGTCTGCAAGCAGAGAGACTGTGACTTTGAACTCCAAGACTTCGGGAGAAAGCAGTGGCTGCACTGTAAATCCCAAATGTTGTGGAGATGAAGAGGGAACAGTTGCTTGCTGTTTTTACATCACCTTATTGAGGAGCAGGTTCACCACAAACAGAATGAAGTGCTTTCCCACCCAATCCATGGTGCAGTGGTGGAACTCATTGCCACACAATGTTGTGGAGGCCTAAAGCATAAAAAGGATGATATGATGCTAAAGAGGAGAGGTGCCTATCAAACATGACCCTAAACTGCTGACTGGAAGAGCTGGATGGGTGTGAGAAGGACTCATGCTGCAATTTGCTGCTGTCTTCACTTCCTGTAAGCATCTTCAGCCACTGCAGGACAGAGGATGCTGCAGTAGATGGACTTTGATCTGCACCAGGACAGCTGCTGGCTGAGCAGCTCCCACCCACAGCTGGGGCTTCAATAATGATAGGTGGGGTCATGCCCAGAGTCAGGCCTGCAGGCAGATGGCCAAGCCTTCAAAGGGCCTTCTGTAGGCAGTTCCCAAACCTGCTCCACAGCTCCCTGCCCAGCCTCCTCTCACAGCCTATCAGCATGGAAAATCCACCACAGGGAGAAGTCCCCTCCAACCCAATCCTCCTTCAGATGGGTGGGAGAAAAGACAGGATAGCAGCTGAGAAAGACCAACAAGTTAACAAGTCTCTCCCTACCCAACAGGGCTGAAGGATTTTCGTTTGGTTGGCTGTGTGGTTCTTTTTTTTTTTTTGCCAGAAAATTTGAAAGCAACAGCCTCTCTTGGGAACCCAAAGGTCAGAAAACATCATGGGTAACCGTGGTCTTGCATCCTTACAGAATGTGACATTTACACCTGTAAAATGATCCTTCTGCCCTACCCACCACTGGAAAACAAGAATTCTTAGTTTGACTTCAGCAAAGCACATTCATTCCTTGTGTCTCAGTGCTTATAAAGAGTAACATGGATGAAGTACATTAATATGAGTGAAAACATGACATCTCAATATTGCATAAATTTTCCATGATTTTTTCCCATCTAGAAAAAAACTGAAGCAGTTTTGTTGCCATGGAAAATAATTAAATGAAGCTTTTCTTCTGAGCTTCTAAAGACTGGCTCATTGGTCCCTCAAGGTAGTTGATTTATGTCCTCCTTTCACAAATACAGTGCAAAGTATCCTTTGAGAAGGATTTCCACAAAATCCTGCTGATTGTTCACAGAAAACCCCAGGTTATTAACTTTGAAGCAGGACAGGTGGGTCTCTGTTCAGCTCATTTGTAATGTACACTGCCCTGTACATCATCTGTTTCTTCTTGCTCTAGAAAGAGTAAATACAATATATAAAGGAGGTTTGTATAAAGCATCCAGACTTCCTAGACAGATGCAATCTAGCTTTTCCAAGAGAAAAGGTGACCCAATGAACCATGAAACTTAATGATTCTCATAAAACCCCAAAACTTCCTACTTAGGAATATCACCTATGACATTCATTTATAAACTTCTGATTGCAAGCACATGTTTACCATCAAGTGGTTGAAGAACAGATATTTTTGCACTTAGACTTAGTCCCTGTCACACCGAAAAAATGTATACAGAGCATAATGTATACAGAGCAAAAGCAAAAAGTTCCACATATTCCCACAGAAGCAAGGATGGACTCGGGATGGATTTAGTCATCTCTCATTCTCAAAGGGACCTGTTGTTCCTTGACTGTTTTATAAGCACATTCTCTATCCCACCACCTGTGATGAAATAAGAACACAGGGCTAATCAGGGACTGCTTTGCAGAACTGAACAGAGCAAGTCACACAATTTTTTAACAGCAAGAGCAATATTCAAAGCTTGATACATGCACCAGCCTAAGTGCTGAGAATGGAGGAAGAGCAAAAAGAACCTCTACTCCCCTCACCCACAAGAAACTCCTCAAGGTCACTACTAGACTGCCCAAGGGAGGCCAAATGCCCAGGACAGCTCACAAGCTACTTGAACTGTTCTTCAGGCTCATCCTGTCTCCAGTGCATCCAAAGCACTAGGATAGCCCACCAGCACTCAAAAACAATGAGGGAGTTCAATTCAGTCACACACATCACATCTCCAACACAAATTTCTCTGCAAATTTGTTACATGCTAACCCCACCCCTGTTGTCCAAATTTTCTCATGACTAGGATGGAACTGGTGTCTTCTGCAGCTTTCAAGGCAGTGACTGAAATACCTTTCAACTCTCACCTTGTTCTTGAAAAGGTATGGGCAGAGCGAGTTATTTTGCTGGATACATTAACTTTCCATCCAAGCACAGTCTGATCTGAAGAGGAATAATTACATGGCCTGCTGGAGAACAAACCAGGCAACAGCAAATGGCCAAAAAACAATTGAGCTCAGCAGGTGTTTCAGGTTAACATCAGGTCTTGGAAAGAGCATCAGGGAAGAAAAAATAACCCAGAACTACTCATTGCTTAGAAAAACCACAAGAGTCCATTTATTAGGTTTCCTCATTATGTAGTTCTTGTAACAGAGAGGATTCTGGCAGCACCATAATGCTTAGCACATGTGCATCAGCAAGAAGTCGAGATGCAAGAGTTCAACATCTCCTGTAAAAATAAATCAAGGGAAACAAAACTACTGAATAAGGTGAGATGAGGCATGTGGAGACATACAAGTAATTTAACAGCACCATAGAAATAAGATCTGCATAAAATTAATCAAGAGTAATTTGTGCAAGTCAGAAAGTTTACTTTTTGTTTATCCTCCTAACGTTATTCACCTTGTTTCATGTATCTCAGAGTACCTAATTCCCTCATCACATGAAGGAGACATCAAGTAATTCTTGGTTTTGGCAGAGAAAGAGCACTACAAAACTGAACATTTGCCTGTGGTGAATCTGTGAATCCACAGGGGAACAACTCCTGGACACAGGATCAGTGCCTTTGTTTAGAACAGTGGGTGATGACCACTGGAGTGCCTCCTTTAAATGCAGCCTCAGTACTGGAAAGAAGCAGAATTAGCACCTTTGGGAGCAGCGAGCCAGCTCCCAACTACACAACTGAACAGCAGTGACCTTATTCCAAACATATATAAACCTACTATTTCTCCTTTTGAAAAAGATAACAAACAGATTTTGAGAACTGACGCAGGTGAGAGTTGCTTCTTTCACAATGAAGACAAGCAAATAGTCCAAGAAAAGCAATAAAATGTAGCTGTATGATGACTGGAATAAAAGGTCTGCTAGAATCTAGAATTCTGCTTCAGATGCTGATAGCCACTAGGAAAATTCAAATTTTACAGGAATGCATCTTTTACTATGTAAAATTTTATATACAAAGGAACTATTTCAGAAACAAGAATAGACCTCAACTGACATAGGAGCATGACATGTAAAAGCTCTGAATAGCTGCAGAGGAGTGAAAGATGTTACTTCAAAATCCAGCTCGGTTGGGAAAGGACACCTCAGGCCCCTGCATGCTCAGCCAGCCCTGTTCTCACCCCAGGAAGCCAAACTCAGCTCACACAAGGCTCCACTGGGCAGCCAGGAGAACCGAACCATTCCAAAACAGGCACACAGAACACATGAACATCCCGAGCTGGACGGGACCCACAGGGATCCACAGGGATCACCCAGTCCAGCTGAGCACAGCCCTGGGGGTTTGCAGGGAGAGCCCCAGCTGGGGAGCTGGAGGTGTCTCCAAGGCACACAAGCTGTCCACAGGATGAGGCAGCTCAGGAGGTGCCAGGTCACAGGAATCAAACCTGGGCTCTCATTCCTGCTCCGGGCAGCCCGGCCACAGCCCAGCTCCAGGCTCAGAAAGCAAACAACCACCTGGAGTATCTTACACACAATGAGGGAATCATTTTATTAGATTATGGAAGACAGCAGCATTACAGTACAAAAAGTTACAAGAGTAGCAGAAAAAAAGTGGTTTTGGTTTAAATACTCAGGATTATACTGGGGAACATGAGAAGGATAGTACCCTTTTCTAAACTAACTCCTAACCAAGTTATCAAAATAAGTTTTGAATATTTAGCACAAGTAAAAAAGTTACAACAAACATCATTATAAAATGCTTTAATAAATAGTTTCTTTTCTGAAAGGTTTCCTTTTTTAAGAACATGTCAAAAAAAATGTACTAGAACAGATGATCCTGCAATGCAAATCCTGCATTCTTGTATAAAATAAATGGTTTCAAAACATTCATGTTTACATTGTTCGTGGGCCAGAGTTTACACTCTCAGACATCCGTTCCTCTCAGTGGTAGGGTAACTAGGTGTATGTAGTGTTATGCTTCTTCAGTAATTAAAATAAACTTATAGTCTTGCCCAGTTAACAGCAATAATAAAAGCCTTAAAAAAAAAAAAAAAAAAAGCATAAGCCTTCCATAATATTTAACCATTTCTACTGAGGTACTCCCATCCTCTGAGCTTGCCAGCCTTTTTTCCTTTAGAGCGAAAGATGAATAAAGCACAACAGAAACAAGACTGAGGAAAATATTGTTCCCTTCATTAGGCCTGTATTTAAACGCAAAAAAAGTAATACCACATGTAATTAACATATTCACAAAAGAAAAAACAATGCCTCTCTATGTTGGTACTGTACAGTAGATGCACCCGTTAGTGTTCTTGAGATGGGCTGAACATGGGGATAAACAAACATTTCTGGATCTATTTACACATAAGTGGTTATGTTCCTATGTAAATACAAATGACCAACAGATTCCTAACATTGATTGTATTAACATTTTCTAATCTGGACATAATACCAAAAAAAGGTCTTATAAACTGCCATAGAACCTCCTTTTCTGCAACATAAATTAAAAGGAATGACATGTAAAAAAAAAAAAAGACCAAAATATTTAACTTATTAAATCAAATATACAGAGTGATTCATTTAATATGTACATATTTACAAAAAAGCACTTTCACTATTAGAAAATAAACTGTGTCAGTTGGGGAACCTAGAGTTCTCACAATTTTACTATATTGATATGGCAGTCTTTGACAGTTGCTATAGAAAAAGTTTAATCTCAAGGCACTTGTCACATGCTTCAATACTGCAATTCTAAAGTAATTAAACAGAAATAAAAAGGCCACTTTTAAACCACAGTTGAAAGATCTCTATATTTTTTTGTTCCTATTACAAAGTGTGTAAGGCAAATTTGGAAAAAATCTTACAGAAGCTACTAACGTAACAAGTGCAGTGAGCTGCCATTAATAGAGATTCAAAGTCAAGAAAGCAGTTTAAAGTTCACACAATTTCCTCAACCAGGAGGTTTTAAAGCCACCATTAAATTAGAGCAAGTAATAAAAAGAAATACATTCTGTAAACAGTGTACAGTCTTTTGTAATAAACTTTACACATATTGAAAATACAACCTCTCCTCTGCCACATAGCGAGTGTATTATAAGTAAACTTTACAAAAATAGCAACTATCAAAGATTACTCATTTTTTTTCATCTGACAGTCATTGAATAATTTATACAAGGCTAAAGAAACAAAATAAATTTTATTTATTATTTTTATTTATTTTTTTTACGCAAAATAAAGAAACTATGAACATTTGACTCCAGATATTTTTAGTCCTTGATGCAAAGTGGAGATGTCAATTTTTCCCCTCCCCAGCAAGCGCAGGCGCAGTCTGCCTACATCCCAAATACAGGTTAGTCTCTACTGCCTTCAAAGTTTGATGCATTCACATTTTTTACAGCTCTGTTGTCCATTTTGCCTATTTGGTGGGATTTCTTTACTGGACTGCTCTCTGACGTGTCAGACACCTTTGTGGGCAAAGGCTTTGCGAGTTTGTGAGACAGGAATTTGTCCATTTCCTCGTCTCTTTCCTCCTCTTCATCCTCCTCTTCCTCATACTCCACATACTCCTCGACTGCATCACAAGTTCTCTTTTGAGGAGATATGAAGTTTTTGCATTCATAACGAATGTCTTTGTTACTGTAAGATCTGTCTATAGGATTTCTTATGGGATTTAAAGGTGCCCACTGGTTATTGGCACCCTCTTCTCTGGGAGGACGGCTTCTCTCTCTCTCTTTTCTTCTCTTCCGGGTCCACCACACGCAGATGATGATACAAGTCAGCCACACAATGCTAAACACCACACAAAGAATTGGGACCAAATAATCTAGAGGGCAAATGGAAAGAAATAAAGTCTTGTGTTAACAGAACAAGATACATAGCACTGGACATTTGCAAGAGAAGTATTCATACTTAGTTACAGGTGATGCCCTGCACCATTTTTAGGAGAAAGGAAGTAAGATGTGTTTACAGCACAATAACAACTGCCTGAATGTACCAGGTCCATCTGAAAGTGTTCTTCACTAGTTTAGTTTTACACAATTAATGGTGAGAGAGGATAGCTCCATTTGAGATCTTTTGTCCCCTCCAACAGACAAACTGGTTTTCTAAAGCAGCATCTTTCTCAAGCATCTATGCAAAGTTGGCCCAGAAAACTTGATAATGCTGCTAGGATAAGGTTTTTCTTAGCAGAGGAGGCAGGCAATGGAACACTGTGCATCTAAGTTGCTCTAGAAGTACTGGAACTTGCACCGCATTTGTCATCAGAAAGAACAGTCCTTTACCATCAGTGTCTACAGACATTTATGTATCAATGACCTCCAAAAACATTCAGGTTATGGCTATGTAACCAAATTGGTCATGCACTCTTCAGCAAGTTCCTGTTCTACCTCAGGATGAAATACCAGAATTTGGCCCCAGAGAGAGGAGCCTCCACTGCTCAATGAACAAACGAAAGTTGTCGAGGCAGTTGTATTTCTCCACTCTCCCAGTCCAAACCTCACTATACTGTTTTCCCAGCCACATAGACACAGATTATTTGTCTAGGAAAATATTTCTGAAAAATGTATATATATTTGGATTTACTTCTACCCCCCCCTTCCTCAAGAGCTGTACAACTAGGAGAGAATAACTTTTTATATTCTTCTTGATAAGCAAAAACTCACACATGGTAAGGGGCAACAAGAGATGAGGTGTTTATATAGAGAGCAATGTGATTGTTCAACAGCTCTGAAGATAAATTCTGTCAACCCACCACTCTAATGCCTGATCCAAACAAACTCCCTCAGCAGTTTTACGACATCTGCTGACAGAATAACCTGGAAATGACTAGACAAAAACAACCCATGTTTCAACACCACGGTCGTTCAAGTGCCTCCTGAGCACATTCTTATGTGGAATGTGACACATTCTCAAACATTTCCTTTTGGTAAAGGAGGCTGAGTAAACTGCCAACATGGTTGGCCTCAAGGGATCTCAAAATTGTATTTTAACAGTTACGGGAAGGATTGTACTCATATGAGTAACTGCTATTATCTCCTGGTTTTTCATAAGCAACCTAACTTTAAATCATGAATGGGAGAAATACTTCAAAGAAAAAGGAGTTCTACACAACAGCTTCTCCAAGATTATAATACAAAGCTTGCATTCTCACTGCTATCACATCTATTACTTCATCATATGACCATGGATCCAAGTTTACTTAGTAACAGGTTCTTCATACTGAATTTTTGGCATACAGATTCCAAATTCAGACTACTTTCTCTTAAAGCTAGAGGAAGCCAATGAAGCATCTAAATGATCATCTCCACCTAGAGACTTGAGCATGCCACAGAAATGAGATTCTAAACACATAGGGCTTTACACCACATTTTCTGATAGGTTTTCACCCACCTTAACCAATTAAGGGGCAGTAAATAAAACAAAATCAGAAAACGCTAAAGGTTAGCTTGTTTCATAACAGCTCCACTTAAAGAGCTAAGGGCCAGTGGTCAATACTGAGCATGCACATTAAAATGAGGAGTCTGGAAACCACCTGGCAGGAGAACCCAAATTAATCTACTATTTTGGGAGAATCTTTAAATCTTATTGAGGTGGAAGGTAAAGTAATCTGCAGCCCTTTAGCTCTAGAATTTAATATGCAATCAGAAAAGCCAGAGGCTGAGGTATGTCAAAATCCCAGCTAGATTCCTTATCTTCTACACAACTGCTGTTTAAGGCAAGCACAAAGCAGGCACACTCCTTCAGGAGAGCTGGGGAAACAGTGCATTTGCCAAGACTTTAACAGATGAAAGGCATTTCCTAGAAGGAAAATGCAAGGGAAGTAGAACCAGGCAATCTCCTAACTGTTTGGACTGTGGATGGAAGATCTTCCAGATGATTATGGTGGGGAGGTCTAGGAAAGAGTTGGGAGAGCCTCATACCATTATAAGATTTTCACTCTGGGGCTTAGCTGAACTTGAGTCTACCAGTGGTGTTCCACAAGCCTGACTCCTGCCTCCCCCAGGCAGGAACACAGGGCATGCAAAACCTCCAATTGCTTGTTTTGGCACAGCTCTTGGAGAGCCAGCATTCAGAGATAAAGGTCTCCAATCACACTATATCCTCTTAAAGAGGAACAAATCCTACATTTTAAGCCAGCTGTGCACTAGTGAGAAACACATGTTGAAAAAGAGCAAAGTTTTACATCATGGGCAAGTATTGGAAGAAATTAGACATCTTTAACTCTTGTTAAGGTAAATAAATAACACACAAGCACTTCAAAAGAGACTGGTATCACACACACCTTCCCTCTCCCCATATTTTCATTTCCTCACAGCCTCAGTGCAGTAGCATGAAGGGCTTAGGCTGGTTTAAGGTTAATGTAGGAGAACTGGATAGGATTGGAACTGCACACAAGAACAACTCCTGATCTTATGAAAGGTGTGCTTGGGCTGGAGAGGTGGGCTGGAAGTCAGAACCAAAACTACGGCAAGAGTATCTGGGCATATCACGTTAGGGATGAGGTTAAGTTTAAGTTAGCACACAAGCACAGAATCTTTATCTCAAAGCTGCTTTCTCTTCAGTTAATAACAGCAACTAAAGACACAACCTGGAGGATCTTTTTCTCCAATATTAAAGAAAGATAAGAAGTCTGATAGCAGGGGGACAGAGAACACACCACAGAGGAGGTTTGCATTGGAGCCTTACCTGATGACGAATTCCCGACAACGATGGTCTCGACTTTGACTTCAGTTACTGCCAACATAACCGTGCTGTTCTGTCGCTTGGTGATGGCGTTCACTATTGTATTAGCAGCATTCTGAATGAGGCTGTTATCTTGTTCATCTCGGTGTGGGACAAAGGACTAAAGGCAGTGAAGGGGGAAAGCAAGAAGTTATTGCAGTTACCTAACCATGGAAACGTTCTTTTTAAATCCAGCAGCCTCTTAATTGACTTCCCTCGGTTAAATTTGCCTGACAGTAGCTACAAACAGTTCTCTAAAAGCTTTCCACAGCAACAGCATGGCTGGCTCTACCCAAACTGCAGATGCAGTGTCAGACTTGGTGGGTAGCACACCTACTTGTTAATTTAACATACCTCAAAGGAAAAGCAATGACTTCCATGTTACTTAAACTGATGAGCTAAACTTAGTCAGAGTTTGGAGCAGTTCAAGACATGTGGATTATCTAGATAGAAGCTTAGACTAGTAACAGTCTGCTATATTAATATCATACACTTTGCTCCCTGCATGGTGGCTCAGCATGCTCTTTACAGTACTAGCAGAGACAGACAGGGCAGCTTCTGCCTGGATAAACATCAACCATGAAAATTAACGCCTGAAAACTCAGCTATATACAGGCATAGGGTGATTGAGCTGTAAATGAATCTAAAGCAAGTCTTTAGTTCATTAGGGCAGCAGTTACTTTCATCTAATCAACTTGCACCTTCTTCCACTTCTCATTTAGTACCTGGTGTTTAAAGAACATGCCTGAAGCAGCCAGGCATTTAGTGCACAGCAGAAACCTCTCCACAAGAACAATCCAGCCACCTGTAACCATATCTCCTTACTGAGAAGGTCAAGAGCCCAAGATTTCTGACAGAACAAGTAGGCACCTGCTCACTAATTTGGGTTGAACTAGTCTTTGGAGTAATTTATCATGAGCTTGTAGTAGCCATCTGTCATTAACAAAACCTGCAGTTTCAGCTCTCTGGCAGTGTAGGAAATTGTGAGATCACAAAATTGCTTTGCAGACAAGACTAAGCCACAGACTGCTCCACCTGAATTCAAGTGAAACAAGCTCGAACAACTTCTTCCCCAGAAAAAACTAATAAGAAAATACATTTGTATGTATATATACACACACGTCTCATACTTACAATAGCAACTTCCACTGCGTTCTCTGTGGAGTAAGATGGATCACACAATATTATCAGAGTTCTCTCCCTAGAAACAGTCCTAGTAGCTGGTAAATAACGGATTTCAGAACAGATATTTTCTGTTGTAGTGCCCTGTTAGAAGCAAGGGAGATTGTGTCATTTCAGTTCAAGTAAAAAATAGCATGTAAAAATAAGGATCTTCAGTGTTCTTGCAGCTGCTATGAACTGATGAAGGCAGCAAAGAGGGGAGCAAGAAAGGGCAGAAATGTGAAGAACAGGGTTTTGGAATGAAGGGTAAAAACCTGAGCTTGCATGACTATGTTAGTACAGTCTGAGCCCATTTTGAAATGTAAATAGTACTTCAAGATTCAAGAAGATAAAATATTCAGTACAAACCCAAATTTTGCCTCACCCTTTAGACAAAGCACAATTAAAAACAACAGAGGAGACTAGTAATAAAATCTGCAAGCTTGTAATAGCAAGGAGTCACACAAGAAACCTCAATCTTGCATGCTGTGATATAGAATAGATCCCTACATATATTGCCACACTTCATTAAGAATTCCATTCTCACCTGGGGGACTTTGTCTCCATTAAAAATTAAAGTAATTCTAGCACAGTCATTGTCCAAGTACCCAGAATTAGGCAGACACTTGATATTGATAGGCAGAGGTTCAGAGGCACTGCATTCTCCCCAGTCTGTGCATGGTGGCTGAAAGCATTTCATATATTTCTCCTGGCATTCTTGACCCATGGGACACTGGTTATTAGAATTATCCCAGTACTTGTGTAACAGACAAGGCTTTTTTCCACACCAAACCTAGAAATTAAAAAAACAAAGCATTGTTACAGGTACTTGCTCTCATGCATCAAAACCAAAGAAACAGTTCACATAGAAAAGTATCTGTCTTTTGATACGGCTGTAGTTCTAGTAGCAGATGGATCTGCTCTTCCACAAAATAAAGACATTTAGTACAGACACAAGAATAAAAATCTGTGCAAAAATAATCTGAGAAACCACTGAGAAACCACTGACTGAGCATATCTCCTTGGAAGTTTATGATTTGTCCCACTTAACTGAGTTATACAGAAATTTAAGCGTTTATTTTAACCTAGTCCTCCAGGCTTCTACAATATAGAAAGAGAAATATCACCACAAAGATTATTTTCTTCAATATTCATACTGAGACCCCTGCCAGAGAAAGCTGAATATGTTAAGAGCTGATGCACACTGGTGATAAGCACAACCACTCAAACCATGCTCCCAAAAGGTAACAGTTTGCTGGTACCCACAAATTACTGGGGTGCAGAAAATTTCCAAACACAGCTCTATTCCAGGAACTGGACTTCGGTGATCCTTGTGGGTCCCTTCCAACTCGGGATATTCTACAATTCCACACAATCTTTAAGATCCAGCATAGCACTGTATAGCTATTAGGAACTCGGGGATTTCTTACAGCACAATTGTCAAGAAAGTGCAATTGTTTCATCACACATGGAAGAAACCTAAGCCCACACATGGACGAGTTGAATTTAAGGCACATGTTCAACCTGCATTTATGTCTTACTTTTCCTCAGTCACAAAACCACCAGGATTCAGTCCACAATAAATACACAAAGGCTGAAAGCTGTCAATTCATAAAGCAACTGTATATAACAGCTTACAAAAAGGCAGCCAATACCCAGTGAAAAATTTCTTCCTACATGTCCTCCACCTTGGAACTCGCATTTCACAAAATTAGGAGTTCTAAAACTGCATTTTCAAAGCTTCAGCAGTGTGATTTATTTATCCTTTATTCCAGCTCATATTTCATTTTCTGCAACAAGCAATCTAGAGAGCCTGTTCTAGCAGGTAGACAGCAGGACAGTAACTTATGATATTAAAGACAATCCATAACTGCTTTTACAGGAAGCCACTTTTTTTTTTTTAACAAAGAAAATTTAAAAGAGACAAAGACCAACTTGTGCATGAAGAACAATGAGTTTGTTTCAGCCATAGGAATTTAAGAAAATAGGCCAAAATGCCCACCTTGGTGCAGTCAATTCGTCCATCCAAACAGTGGCAGCTGTTGCACTCCTGCTCCCACCGGCTGCCATGGGGAAAGGTCATTCCTTTAAGCCAGCAAGGCTTTCCAATTCCAATCACTAAAGGAAGAAAAAAACCAAAAAAAACCCCAAAAAGCACATTCAGACAGTTCATCTCTTCAAGTCATAAATACTGTACAAATTTAAACTAAAAATATTAGCTACTGTTCCTTACATATCAGAATGCTGTACAGAAACTTTATACTGGCTACATTGTGCCCTATTGCTTTGGGTAAAGGTTGATAGGAGATATGGGAATACCTTCTTGGCATCTAGGACCAATTCTTCCAGGGGGACAAGTGCATCGGTATCCATTTATTTCATCTATACAGGTGGCACCATATCCACAAGGAGAAGACTGGCATTCATCAATATCTGGACAGAAAATAGGTAAAACTCAGTGACAAGGACACAGGACATTGTAATTAATAATTTACTGAGGTGTAATCTAACAGTACCTCCTTTCTTTAAAGCAAAAGACAGTGTGGCTACAGAAATAATCTTGTAATTAAACAGTTCTGCCACTTCAGCAATAACCTGTAACAGATTTCTCATAATTGCACCCTAATTGAAGTTCTGGTAATCAAAACAGCAGTCATATGCTGACTCATCTCACAGAGCAGAGGTGTTGGACAGTTGGAAGTGTTAATGCCCTGTCCACATTCAGCTCCAGAACAAGTCCCACATCCTGTTCTGGCACTAATCTCAGTCATTCAGGCTTCATACAAAAGCTTGTGCTTTCATGAACTTATCAGACTGCACAAGCTGAACAATGATCTTGCTCAACAATGCTCGAAGAAGGGACTTGATGCAATACAAGTGTCCATAAGGCAGAAGAGCAATGGCTTAGTTTGTAACACACATTTGATGAACATTAGTAACCTTGGAATAGTACATTAATTTAATACATAGACACTTAGCATTAAAGCCTCTTTAAAAAAAAACCTTCAAAGATTCAGAGGCTTAGCCACAGCAACCAATGGAAAAAGGCAGGGAAGCATAGTCCATTCAGATGGACAGCAACGTGTCATCTGTTATCCTGGGGAAGAAACCAATACTGATTTACACAACAGAAACCAACTTGGCC
This sequence comes from Cisticola juncidis, assembly GCA_013400215.1. NCBI lineage: Eukaryota > Metazoa > Chordata > Aves > Passeriformes > Cisticolidae > Cisticola > Cisticola juncidis. The sequence goes on along the minus strand of VXBR01008390.1, from coordinate 21,288 downwards.
AGTTGTGGGCTACAGGCACCAACTGCTTTATTTCACTCTTTTCCAAAGTGTCTTTTTGAAAGGTCTCCTTCCACTGAGTGTGAAAGCCCTTTCCAACCACAGAGAAAGCTGTTTAAACACCAGTTCTTGTTCAATACACAGCTCATTTTAAAGTACAGGACTTTGAAAGTGAATGTGATAAAAGGCAGCAGTGAGATTGTTACACCTGTAGGCAATGCAAAACAATCCAATGGATATGGAAGGGCTTTTGGTTCTATTTTAGCTTCCTTCAAAAGTGCACCGAGATCTAAACTTCAACAGGGTTTAACTACTCTTTCCTCCTGTCTTCATGATATATAGGTTTAAGATTCTCCAGCCTCTGCACACTGAAAAAGGCGACTTAACTCTGTTTCTGTATCAGTCATAAAAGGCATTTTTTTCAGAGCTACTCCTTCCATCTATACCAGTCTAAACAAGTCTGCAGCTCCACTACAAATGCACAGTATTTGTATTTGTGACATCCTAGCCTTAGGGGGAAGAGGAGCAGGCAAGGAGGATTCAATATCCCTTTCTGGGAATCTGGATCTAGACACACAATGATCTGCCATGCCTGGTTCTGCATCAAGACACCACTAAGCTGATGCTTCCACAAGTGCTGCAGCTGCCCTCCAGCCAGAAGTGCTGGTTTGTTTTCTCTATGCCAGAATGTGAATGAAGTCTCAACTTGAAAGCACATCATCATATTGATGGAGTGGAAGGACCAAGCCCAGAAGCCTTGAGGCTACAGAAGATTCAAAGTCTGATCCTCTAAAGCAGAAAGTAAAAATAAGGTATATATCCATTCCAGTCAAAATGGTAAAATTCCTTTAAAAAGACAAAACAAAAACAACCCAAAAACCCAACCAAACAACAAAACCCTCCATCAGCTTGTTCCACAACACTTTAACACGCTTTTAGGGTCTGTTTTCCTCCCTTCTTGGCCACTACCCTTCAGAATAACTGCAGTGTAACAGGTTTGTTTTCTAGCTTTGAGAGACCTTTATCATATTTCTGTTATTCATGTGCCAGCACTCCACTCCAAGTTTTGGTTTCCATTTGGAATGTCTCAGTGCATTTCGGTTTTTTACATTAAGTGGAACACATTCACATATATGTCATCTTTACCAACAAGATGTTTATCAGCTGAGAAATATTTAAAATTTAAGCTTCTATCAAGCCAGTACCCCAGAAACATCAGAATTACCCAACAAAATCCAGCAATCAAGCCTTTAAGCATGATTTAAGCCAACTCATTTCTGTGCCATTTAATGAAATGAGTAACAGACCACAGCCTGATATTATTTATGAGGTATCAGTACCTGGCTAACAGGTGGTTTCTGCTTCATTATTTGGAATTCAGCTGAGCTAATGTAAAAAGGGCCACCAGGTGTTCTTTCCAATTTGTACAGTGTGGTACAACCATGCAGGTCTTTACCCATGCAGGTACTTACTAATTCTGCAGTCAGGACCAGCAAAGCCGGGGGCGCATTCACATCGGAACCAGTTCACTCCATCCACGCAGATCCCTCCGTTGTAACTGGAAATTAAAAAGTGTGGTTAACAAACCATTCACACTGTTTCCTTGGTCAATTAAAGCTTTGTTAATTAAAGCTTCTGCTGCTCTTTAGGGGGACAGTTTATTTCTATCAAGAACGAAAATATTAACGCTAGACAAACAATATTGCTTAGCAAGGCAGCAGTTGAACAGCAACGTCCTACAGATGCATGAGGAAGCACATCCACAGAAGTCAAGGAGGTGGAACAGAACTTTCAAATGAATACAAAGAAAGTCCAAGGTTTTCCAAATTTGTTTTTCTTTAATACATGAAGCATGGATTATGGCATCAGAATGGACAACTGAGACAGATAAGGTAGATTGTTTCATGCATGCATCAGTTTTTTTCCCCCTTCAACCATAAACATCAGCCCCTGTATTTAAAATACTCCCATTTTATATCCCAAAAATTCAGTTTTGTTTTTAAACATGTTTATACAGAGTAATTGGTCCAACAGGACAATTTTTATATTATTTACTGTAAACTAACAGGTTTTGATTTCTCATTTTTTACTCTCTCCAGTTACAAATGCTTCAAATGTTATCATATGTGATTCACTTCATATCACTGTAATTTACTGGTCAGTTCCACCATGGAGACTACACTAAAATACTTTCATTTGTTCATACATGAATCAACTCAAGATTGTTTCATGGTCTTTGGTGTTGTAGAGGAATAGATATGGCATAGCAAAAAAAAAAAAAAGATTACAAGGTATTTTACAGAGGCTGTCTTCATTTATTTTAGAGTAAAATTAGTTCTAATTCGTAATGTAAATCTATCTTACTGTGCTCATTTTTATTTTCACAGTAGGTACAGGACTGGAGTTCATGTACTTACCATGGATGAGGGTTGCAGTCATTGGTGTCTAGAAAAAAAGAATATTGGCCAGTGTAAATAGTAGCTCAATTTATTTTCTAAAATATAACACTATAGCTCAGAAGCCACTATATTTGATAAGTAAAGAAAAATATACAGAACTGAATGTTTTCTTCCACACTTGCAAAAAAAAAAAAAAAAAAGGTTTAATTATGATGTATATCAACAGTAGGCAGAGTAAAAACAAAACTCAAATTTAGAGTTTTCCTCCCACTCCCAATGTTACACCTTGGGGGAAAAAAATAAGAATCAAAGTTGCAGGCTTTACTCCACCTAACCAATTCATTGTCTTGGTATGTCAAAGTAGTTAACTGCTGTCCTCAGAGAAAATGGCTTATACACTTCTGCCTGCCTTTCCAGATACTCTTCATTATTAAAATTATTATTTCTGTGAGTATTTTTCCCTGCTCTGCACATGTTTCCAAAAGTTATATTTTTATAGAAGGCCGAGAGTCTTATTTTGGCAGAGGCTGGATGCGAAAAGCAGCGTGACAAACTCATTCATTACTCAAGCATCATCTTCTCTACCTACCTCCCACTCTGAATGATTCAGATATTTTGGCACATGAACCCCATAAACTCGCTTTGTTTCAGTTAAGAGCTCTCTGCCAGCCACTCCCCATGTCCCAGGGGGATGCAGGGGAAGAAAGGAGAAAAGCCTTACTCTGTGTGCATGTGCGTCCTTCCCATCCTTCCTTGCAGATGCACGAGAAGGAATCTCCGCTGCCAACACATGTTCCACCATTCATGCAAGGGTTTTGAATGCAGCTGCTGTTCTTAGCTTTGGAAACAGAAAAAGTGTCTATTAGCCCAGAAAACAAAGAGTACCTATCATCTGGATATGTCAGTATCACAATCCTAAACAGTATTTAGGTCAACAGTTAAAAACTTACAAAAAGGTAAAAAAACTCCAAAACTATTCAATCACATAGCAGTCTTTCACCCACCTTCACTGTAGTCCCAATTCAGTTGCTTAACTGAACCATGAAATTTTATTAAAAAAGAATTACCTCCTTTCTGCCCCATTTCTGTGAGCATTCTTCAAGTACTGCTAAATTATTACTTTGGCAGTGAGTTACCAAGGCTGTGAGGTGCTCTTTGCAATAAAAATACTAGTATTTTTAGCTCAGATTTTGGTTAGAAGCTGCAATTGTAGCTAAAAACTAGAAAAACTGTACTAAATTATCTTCATTCAATTTCCTGATCATAATGGAAGTTTCATTTTCAGAAAGATGCACCACAGATACTACATTCAGTCTCAAAAGGGGAAAAAAAATCAAGTAATTCCCTACAGCAGGCATTAACTCTGCAAATGCCCCAGGAAGGATCTCGATTTCATTTTTCCTGGGTATGCCTGCTCAGACACCTCATGATCACAAACCCTGTGACTCTGCAAGCCAAGCAGGGGACCAAGGTCCCAGGAAAACTTGGACTTGTGTCTTGGCTTTTCTGTTGGTCTTTAGAGGCCCTATGTAAAGGTTTTCTAAAACTCCTTGGGAGGGAAGCTATGGAAAAACTTATATAAGCAGCCAGAGGACAACAGCTTCCTAAAAATCAGTATCGTGTCAAGTGAGCAGAAGAAGAATTTAAGTAAATTTAAATTACTTAAATTGCAGTCACCACCCCGCTGGAACAGCTTTCAACTGGCCAGCCAGAACAGTGTGTGTCTGTTTACTAAGCAGTTGATTATTTAAACACTTATCTGCTTCTTCTGTAGACAATTCTAAAAGCTTACCAGTGTTGCAGGTACTTCCTATCCACTCTGGAGGACAAGAGCAGCGGAATGTGTCTCCATCATCATAGCATGTCCCACCATTACTGCAAGTGTTTGCATCACACTGGTATTCACCTACACACCACAACAAAGCAGTTTGAATTTCCATTGGCCTTGCTGAACGTTAGAAACAGATACTTTTTAATCACAAAATTAAAGAGACTTTGTATTTAAATGTACCAGTATCAGAAACACATTTTTCCGCTTGCTGTATTACAATAAACAACCCAAAGAATGGAATCTAAGGACATCTCTCAAGAAACTGTTTCACTACATAAAGGAACACATTTTTTAAAAGTTCCATTTTGTGACTGGGAAGCTGGAAGGGGTAATGAAAGTGCACCTATTTTTTCACTGCGATTGTTTTACTTTAAATTTCAGGAACTCCAGTCCCATGAGAAGAAAATAAATCTTTGGGTAATCTAAAGATCAAAGCAAGGAACACTTACGTGAGTGACAAGTCTTGCCTTTCCAGTCAGGCTTACACTCACAATAGAAGTCATTTACCAAATCAATGCATCGGCCACCGTTGTGACATGGGTTAGGAGAACAGTCATTGAAATCTAAAAAAATCAGTTATTCAAATTAGATGATCTAGCTCAGCCAAGGCCATGAGAAAACAAAAAATCTTATTATAAAGAAAACAAATTTTGTACTACTTAGGAAGACAGCAATCCTAATTATTATGAGGTTATATTTACACAAGCAAGGAAAATATACTGATTTAATACAGCTGACTTGCTGACAGCTTAGAAGGACCATTCAGTATGGCTTCTCAGTACAGCACCAAAGTACCAGCTTTGTTTTTACAAAGAGCTGTATTCTGAACTTCAGAAAGAGCTTTCTAGTAAGGACCACAATCTCCTGAAAAGGAGGTCCAGCCCAGGATATCCTAGGAGATGAGAGAGACAATTAAGGCTCCCTTTCCCTGATCTGTTTTAAAACACAGAGTTACAGCCAGTAGAGGTGGCTTAACCACATACATACATATGTGCACACATTAAACATACTTACACAATCAGGGATTTTAGAGAAAGCTCCTTTCACTTGAGACCAACCTTTTAATAGGTGGAATGTAAGTATTCCAGAACAAACTTCATCTAGACCACACAAAAGGCTCTTTTGACAGCAATAGCTGCCAAAAGCTGCTCAATCTGTATTTCACATCTTAATTGATGCATGTCCTGTAATAAGACTCAGTAAGTCCTTGCCATCATGTTTTAGAAGGGGCTTCATTCAGAGAAGAAAAAGAAACAACTGCAGTTTCCTCTGAGGTGTTTTAACCACGACCTGGCCTCGTTCACTTCCCGGCCAACACTTTTGCCTATCCCCAGGAGAAAAAGTTTTCTCCTCCTGAGATAAATGCTCAACTATACCAAAAAATCAGATTCTGCTCCAATTAAAGCAGCTCAGGCTTTTAGAGCAGCTACCTGAAGTTATTCCTGAAAAATACTTCTACAAACAAGACTTAATTATAGAACAGAGAGACCACCCCATTATTAAGCTCATACCCACCATCTCTGGTACTACAAAGCTGCATCATTTGGCCCTGAAACACTGAGCAGTACTCACTTGTGTCACACAGCTCTCCTTCCCAGCCACTGGAACAGAAACATCTAAATGAATCAACTTCATCGATACATGTCCCACCATTCTTGCAAGGTTTCCCAAGACAGTCATTGATATCTACAACAAAAAGTCAACAATTATTTGGCTGTTTTCACCCACTCAGAGGAATGAGCTACATTTCTGTCTCTAGCACAAAGCTTTTTACTGCATTTGTACATGCAGAAGAAAAGCTCAAACATCTGTTTCCAAGCCTCTTTCTGGCTGGGTTGTCTCTCATGTAGCAAACCAAACCAGAGCATTACGTTTACCTGGCAGGGGCAATCAGGGCTTTAAAAACACCCAGACCAGCAACACAAGTTCTAGTCCCTTCATCTCATGTTGGAGAAATCTGTGGCTCGTAAGATTGCACATAAAGGTAGTGGGTACAGACACACTTACACTGAAGTTGGACTAAAACCAGTTTTCTATCACAGAGGAAGTGTAAACCACTACAAAGACTGCTACCAGAAGAAACAACTTCAAGCAGTACATCTAAAACAGCACCTTATGCAACTTTACTGAAAACTAAATGTTTTATTTTATGTTGTAAAGCTTCATAACATTAACTTTAAAATAAAATTAGACCAGAAAGAATAATCTTTTACAAGCTCCTACTTACTTTCATGACAGTATGTGCCAGTAAAACCTCTGTCACAGGCACAAGTGAAATTCCCTCCTGGCTGGCTAATACACCGTCCATGAGGCCCACAGACATTGGATGAAATGAAGCGGATTCCTTCTTGTGTAGCATTAGAGAAGACTTCTATTGTACAGCTGTCTATTACTGAAAAAGAAGTGTAGTCTTTAGACTAATGATCTGTATCCCAAATCATCTTAGTTCTAAAAGAAGTTTTACAAAGATTAAAACTAACCATAAATTTGTTGTCTATAAGTTACCATCTACCTCTTCAGTAATGAGGAGCATTTCCTCTCATTGCCTCACTATTCAATCAAGTCCAAGTGAGAAGAATAAAAACATTTCTGCATTAGACTGTCCCCCAAAATTCCTTTTTTTTTTTTTGAATGTACCACCATCAAGACAGATTTATGGACAACAGCAGTTACCTTTACAAGAGTTGTTCTTGCAGTGGTCCTTGAGATGAGAGCAATTTTTTCCATCATAGTCATCAGGGCATGCACAGTAATAATCTCCTCCCAGATCATAACATTTAGCCCCATTCTGGCAAGGGTTAGGTTCACAGAAATCAATATCCATCTGTAAGAGAGACCACAGTTAGCAGCAGCTGCTTCCTTTCCCAGGAGTAAGCAGCATTATCTGCTTTGCCAGAGACACAGATGAAGCTAATGTACAAGGAACCTCGAGTTTTAAGAAGGTTTATGAATCATAAATATTGCATTCCATCCTGCAAGATAGAGAGACTTCAGCTTACTTTAGTCTATCCTAACACAAAGCATTTCTGACACTGCTAAAAAAAATACTCCTTCAGAGGAGGCTGAATAAGCACATTTGCAGTAACTCAGTAAATAATTACTTAAGCCATTAGGAGACATCTTACTGCAACTTCTCTGGATCATTATAAGTCACTTCTCTGTCCTTCACACCCACATAGCAAGTGCCACAAGGCAAGTTAAATACCAGTGCACTTGTCAGCTTTGTGTCTGCAAGAGACTTAAAATACACAGAACCCGAACAAAATCCCATCCCCTAGAGCAAATTCTCTTCCCATCTCAATTAGCACATAGAATTTATCATAAAACCACACAGCTTGGAAGGCACCTCTAGAGGTCAGCTACTCCCCACCTCCTGCTCAAAGTAGGTCTAGTTAGACCCAGCTGCTCAGGGCCTTATTTCAACAAACACCATCACCACGTCAATTCACACACAGTTACACGAGATGCATTTTGAACTCTGACCATCTGATCCAGAGAGCGAAATTTAAACCTCACCTTCATAATACAAACTTTAACACAGACATTGCTGTGGCAGAAGAATTCTGCTGCTTTCTGCTTTAGACTGATACACAAGATCACTGATTCATGATGCCCTAAATTGGTCTCAAAATCCAAAAAGCAGCCTCAAAAGGGATATTTTTACATCACAGTATCTTTCCTCCAAATTGTTTTTCTTAAGGATTGCTTTTCTCCCCTCAAGTCAGTTTTTCTTTCTTCACATCTCTCTTGGGAGAAAAATAGCTTTCAACTTTACAGACATTAAATTAAGTTCAATAGTCGTTTTGATCCCTATTTTTAGCAGTTCAGTAGCTAAATAGGAGAAAAATGCAAAACTAGCCAAAGGAGAAGGAACACAAATGGTGTTAAGTGTTTAATTCAGAGGAGCACATACAATTCCAGCCACAACAGAAAATTTTTCAGCAAACTGTTTCGTGCTCTCACACAGAACATTCAAAGCAAGCTATAAAAAAATAGCTATGGTCTGAGAAAGATTCTCAGATCTCCTCTATCAGATGTCTCCATTTGTTTCCTTCCATTAGTGTAAATTTCCCCTTCCCAATGCAAGTTCAGTAGCTGGTACTTTAGCATCTGGAATCAATGGTAGATATTTCCTGCAGCACACAAGGCAAGCAGCCAACTCCCCCCTATTATTCAAGCACATTTGCTAATACTTTAATTACACAGTATTGTATGAATCAGTCCAGAGTAGAGCACTGAAGTTATGATCCTTATGCAGAAACAGTTCATGAGCTATTAGGTGCTGCACCAGTTTTATTAAACCGGTTGATATCTGCAGTACTTTTAAATTTTGAATAAAATGAGGGCACTGCTTCTTTATGGATGCAAATAACATAGAAAAAGATTACTTCAGTGTTTGAGAGAGATCACTCCGATATTCTCCACAAAAAAATTCTGGAGCACATCCAACAGAATTCTAGCCTAATGCCTCCAGTTGATACTAAGCATAACACGCAGATGAATTTGACTATCAGCAAAAGCCAGAAAGCAAATACTTAATGCAAAATAACTTTATACTGGAAAGCCTAATGTCTTCCCCAGAAAAGAGGAATATCTTCTTTACCATGAAATACTTTAGGAATTACCACTATAACTTCAGTATTTCAGATCTGAATCCTTAAGCACTACAACTCCATGTTCCTACAATGATCTCAGACAAAGTTCTGAGAGCCAACACTGCCTATCTGCCTGCCTTTAGTAATTATGTTAATCATCACCATTATATATAAATAATTGATATCTAATTATTCTACTGCTACCAACAGCAGCAGGATTACTTGAACGGTAATTCAATTATGTGCCTCAGAGTTATCAGGATGAGAACCTAAAGCACTCCAGTATAACAAAAGGATACAGGTCCTGAATACTGCAAAGGAAAACATTTCAAGCTTAAGGAATACTTGAAGCCTTAAAATCCTTAGCAAGGCCAACACCCAAGTACAACAACTTGCAGTTCATCAGGCTGCAAATTCAAGCGTTACAGCTACTATGACAGCGTTGCACAACAAATTTGCTTATTCAGAGTATCAGGTAACAGCTACGCTAGGCAGTGACGCTCCAGCCTTGGGTTACTCCCATTTAAACCCCGAGATCTATTCCTTTCAAGAATTCAGTCCATGACAAGCATTGCAGTAATGTCTGTGCTGCCCTCACCTCGCAGAAGACTCCCGAGAATCCCTGGGAACACAGGCAAGTGAATCCATTCACCAGGTCCTTGCAGCGGCCCCCGTTCTGGCAGGGATTGCTCTCACACTCGTTGGTTTCTATCTCACAGTTTTTCCCTGTGAAACCTCGAGGGCACAAGCAGTGGTAACCATTCACTTCATCCTTCGCAGAGCAGGAAAAAGAAAGAAGAGTAGAGGATTTGTTTATTGACGAAACTTGTGCACAAAAATTCAAGTTACTTCTGTATTCTGCATTTGAGGACTGCAGTAGCACCACAGAATATTTTGTGGAATGAATGCAAGAGTCTGCAAGTACAGTGTTACATTTTTAACATTTGAACTTGTTTAACCAAACTGTAATTGCAAACTATAAAACTCATAACCAGTCAGAGAAAGATTAATTTTCAACATGGAATGTAACAAACAAGAGTTACCTTACAAGTCCCTCCATGCTGGCACTGTCCATGACAATCATTTATATCTATGGATAAAATATGCAAAGCATTAGAATTTAGACTGGAAGACTAAGCCTATACTAAGTAAAGTACAGGTTTAGCATAAAAATGGAGAACAAGTGATTTTCAAAAAGGTTTTGAAAAGGTTTTTTTCTATATGTTTCAATGAAAGAAAGGATTCTTAATATCTTAAAAGATCTCTATTTTAAAAAATGTCCAATAAAATTACATTCTATATTTCTACTACAGTGTAATAAAATGAGATATTTCAGTTAATTATAAATGATATATCAGCTAATTACATATCTAACATTTTAACTTAAAAATATTTTAAATTGAATCAGTACATATCATTCAGGAACATGTAAGAGTCAAGAGATTTATTAGTTATTTAAGTATATAATCTAAGATCTCTTTAATACCAATTACCTTTCAAAATAAATTTTCAAACAGTATTTTCAATTTACATTTCTTGTAGTTAGAAACATCATGACAAGAGGTATTTTTTTCTTGTAAAATTATGTATACTATCACTCATCATATTTTTTTTAAAGAATGAAGCATCCTACTGTCAACATACAGACTAAAGAAATACTAACTGATGTGACAATTTACTCCTGTCCATCCTGGAATGCAGTCACAGTAATATCCACCAATGAGATTTTTGCAAGAGTAAGCATTAACACAGGGTTTCCCCTCACACTCATTAGCATCTGTGAAAGAAGAGAAAATAAAGAATAGAATAAAGAACAAACCCAGAAACAGATTACCACAGCCCCAAGCAAAGTGTCCATGCAATCCAAGCATCAGAAGCTCATATTAAACATTGGTAGGGCACTGAAACCATTTACATACCACAGGATTTTAATGCACACTTGCCTATAGTAGCACATGCATGTTATCTTACTCTTCCCTTGACCAAAACTCAAAAAGGCAATTTGTTAGTCAGGACAAATCCCTCCCTGGCCTCCACAAGCTCAGTCACTGTTCTGCCACCATGGAGGAGGAGTCACCATCACCAATGCTGCATTTTGCAACAGAAGAGTTATGGGGCATTCTAAAAGAACTATTATAAGTAAGCTTGAGTTGGGGCTTAAATAGTTACAAATCCACTTGAAACTTCTGGCTTTGAGATCTCCTTCAGAGAAGCTAAGATACCAATAACACACATAATTCCACATTTTCTTCAATAAACAGCACACCAGAAACACAGAGGGTTATTCACTGTTTAGGAACAATCTTCAGTGGTCTCCAAAGCCTTAGAATTACTTACCAAGCTGGCAAGTTGCTCCAATCCACTGCTGTGGACAAATACACTCGAATCCATTGACCCCATCAATGCAGGTCCCTCCTTGAGCACAGGGGTTCGATGCACACTCGTCAATATCTGCAAAGGCAAAGGGGCCCTTCCATTACACAGCCTAAAGCCTGGCTTAGCAGGTTCTGCTTCAAAGTCAGTTTGAGATGAAGGGGGAGAATGTACAAAAGCTCAGGCACAGGCTAACATTTCTAACCTAATTTTTACTTACGCTTTTCTCATGTCCTTGAGACAGAGTAGAGAAGATCAGCCAACAGCAAAGAAGAATCACAAACCTATCTATAATTTGCGTGTTCACTGAAAGTCATATCCCTAGATTATGACATAAATGTAGCCAGTTTTGGTTCTGTGGCTGGCAATTTTCAGGGTTGTTTGGTTTGGTTTTTGGGTGTTTTTTTTGGAAAACAGACCACCTGTATTCCAAATCATAGGCAACGTGAAAATCAATTATAGTCCCACAAAACATTTCAACCACTTCTTTCTCTGAACCAGACACTTAAACATTTAAGTGTGCAAATCTACTTTTCTACTATGAAAGGAGAACCTTTGACTTTCACATTTATATTTCTCGAAATGAAACCATTCTGTGTTTTCTGTGTTTTGATTCGGGATGGTTAAGGAGTCAGGAATTGTCAAACAAGCTTTGCTTGACAAGCAAAGGGCATTTCTTTGGATATGGTCCAGCTATGTTTTTGATAACTTTTTGATAACAGAGTCAACTGCATTGAGTCAATACTGTGGGCTGCACAGAACCCTCCTCTTTTCTCTCTGTCGATTCTCAGCTGTTAGAAAACAGAAAAAGTAAAAGACTACCACCAAATTCCAAACCTCAGGTATCACCAAATAAGCTGCATCAACCCTTCCAGCCCAAGAGGTCACCAGCAAAACCATACCCACCAATAGCACATGTTGGTCCACTCCACCCCGACGGGCAGTGACACTTGAAGCCTGATGAAATTTCGTGACAAATTCCACCATTAGCACAGGGATTGGATACACAAGCATGCTCGGCTGGGGAAAGAAGGAAAGAAATTATTGCTAAATACTCTGAGTACCAATTAAGGAGAACTTGTGGTTAAAAGTTGCATTGGCTGAAAGTAAGCCAGAGAAATGGCAGTAGAGAGATACCAGCACAGAAGTTTGGAGCCTTCCTCTCCCACCTGCAGAGAGTTAAGATTTCCAGAAGGAAAATGAAGCAGGATTTCACTGAAGATGTATCATTCTTCCCTTCTAATGACTAGAAAGCCTAAACACAGAGAGCTCACTCTATTTCAGTATCCCAGCAAAGTTCCCCATTAACACTCTGCTTCCAGCCATGCACTTCCACCTCCAGAGTGCTCCAGCATGTATTTTAAATTCAGTGAGACTAAACAGATATGTTGTATGCAGAGGTCTGAACAGTTGTAGTAGTTTAAGTATCAAAGGTCTGTTCAGCTTCATTCTAGCACTGTTTTTGGAAACAGCAGGGAACAGAGGTGCTCACAGGCAGTGATGCTCCTTGTCACTGCATGCAGGGCTGTAATGGTGGCAGAAGCTGCACAAGACAACCATCAGCTTGAGGAGGGACAAGCTTTCTGTAACTTCTTTTCAGTAACTTTTGGTAACGTCCCCTCTCAGAAGCCAAGGAAGTTTTTTACCAACCTACTGTTAAAAATCTCCATGGATCTCACCAAGTATATGGCTCCCTTTTTCACTGCCTCCTCACCTGAAAAGACAAGCTACTCCCCCCCTCACAGCTTTCAGGGCAAGCTATAGCAAGATTTCATCCATTTCAGCCTAAACTTTACATCATGTTCTACCAGCTGAAGCAAAATTCAAATTTTGATGGTATCTTTAATACTACATAGAGCTTTATGAAGTTCAAAGATCTACATCCTGATTAATTCTGAAAACCTTCTGCTGATAATAGTTTAGCGAACTTAAGGCCAAGCAGGGGAGTGGGGGGAAAAAAGGATTCTTTCCACCTAAAATTTTAACTATCAAGGAACAGCAAAATTCATAATGAGAAGCTGTGAATATCATATTTCAAAAAAGGATTTAACAACACATCATGACAAACAGAACACCCAACTAACCACTATATGAATCAAAATATGAAAGAACTAGAAACTGCACACTGCCCATTTACCTCCAAAGTGAGAATAATCAAGAAAAGTCTCCAGAGACCAAAACTGTCCCCAAAACATGAACATTTTGGTCTTTGTGTGACATACACAGATAGAAAAAAGCAACATGCTATCTTTGCAGTGTGGTTGAGACAGGAAGCAGTTTTTCAAGACACAGATCTGTTGAATACTCAAATCAAAGCCCTAGATTCATAGATGTGGTTTAAACACTCTCCTCCATTTTGCCAATAGGCGCAAGGAAGACACTTTTCAGACTGCTCAAGGTGACTCTGTAAGAGTGTTTGAGCACATTCCCACAGTAGTTAACATTTTATTATAAATCCAATTATATTAGAAATCCTACATTAAAAGATTAAGTTTCATTTCTTTAAAAAGGATAGTCAACACATTCAGCCAAATAAAATTGGGCCGAAGCTCCACATCAGAGTAGAAACTGAAGAGTTCATCACTTCCACCTTTCTTAGTCCCCAGTTTGGAAAAGATGCATGCTTGCCAGCAAGCTGGAAGACAAGAAAATGGGCAGCAGGGAGTAAGGTAACAGGGAAAGCCACATGTGTAACCTATTTCATGAGACTACAGCCCAACTGCACATTTGGATTATGGAAGAGAAGTCAAAGCGAAGAAACAATCTCAATTTCCCTTATCTAAAGGGAAACTAGTGCAGTATTTCTGTTGTATTGGGTGATTTTTTGAACAGCCAGGCCCAGGCACCAGAAAGGAGAGATGGAGCATGTCCCCAGTGAGATGCAGAAGGTCCCCAAGGAGAGGTGCAGCCCCCACGGTACCGATTTCGCAGTTCTTTCCCGAGTAGCCGTCGGGGCAGGCACAGCGGTACTCGTCCGGCTCCGTGTTCATGCAGGTCCCGCCGTTCAGGCACGGGTGGTGATTCCCACAGTAGTTCAGATCTGCACAGAGGAAAGGCTCAGTCAGCAGGGAACACAGAGCCCACCATGCCTTCCCTTGTCAGACACACAGATGCCTTTCTGGCTCCACCATCCTTCACCCACATCATCCCCATACTCCAGTGGCTAGCCTGTGATCGGGTAACTATCCACAGAATAGGGAAGAATGGACAGAAGACAACTGCAGGAGTTAAAAGAGTCAGGACAATTCCAAGCCTTTTGTCTTGAACTTCCTATACTTTGATGCCTAGGCACCATCTGCCACACAAGAATTAAGGCACAGAAACACTCAGGTAAGTTGCACACTAGCAGAAAAAAAAAGGGTTAATGAGTTATCAGTTAATCATGCAACTTAACTTATTTTCCTGTACATTAATGTTAAGTACCTTTGTTACAGAGCAGGCCACCCCAGTTGGTTTCACAATTACACTGCCATGGTTCATTACAGCTCCCATGAGCACAGCCTGGGTAGCGGACACACTCATCACAGAACTGTCCTTGCCAACCATAATGACACCTAAGATGTAAGTTCACATGTTAAAAGTTAGCAACATGATGCTTCATCATCAGCATTACATGTATTTACAACACTACACTTACCATTCTCAAGAACAAGGTCAACTGTTCAATGTGCAACAGATAACAAAACTTTATCCTGTTTAGAAGGGACACAACTAGTCCTGTTGAACATCCTTACGAGAACCCATCCTGCTCCAACGTGTTACACACCATGGCAACAAACACCACCAAGCACTACACGTTATGAGAACTGGACATGAATTAGTTGTTCTTTCACAAGAAGTCCCATCTTCACATAATCATCTCACACTAGGACAAAACTTGTGATTGACACAAGAAAGCTGAAATCAATTTTCAGAAGGAGACTGCTGGCTTACTGCATTGAACACCATAGCGTTTTTCTGTGAAGAGAGATTTCAAGATAACAGCCAATTTTCTCTAGAGTGCTACATCTTTAAAAGACCAGGGCAGCCAGAAAGGCAGCAGTCTTGACAATTTTCTCAAGAAAACCTTTTTTCACAGATTTATTCCATTACCTCCTCAGCATTCTCTACTGGCACTACAGAAAAAGTACCCTTTGGAAAAAGGAGGAGCAAGAACAGAAAAAAAAAGCCATTAATAATACATTTGGTTTAGAGTTGAATTTTTTCCCCAAGATTTCTTCTGAGACCAGTATCTTATGTTAATCTGTAGCAGAACTGTGCTAAAAGAAGCAACTGTTTATGTACAGGAAAGTATTGAAATCTGAACTTATAAGGAGGGCGGAAGGCATAGACTAATGATTTTTTTAACATATATTTATATTTTACACATATTTTAAGTACCAAGAAATACTACGCTTATTTTTTTTTGGCCAACAAAAGAAATGTTCTGTCTGTTAAGAGTGTATTTCCTATATAGAATTCTAGAAACATACTAGCCACAAAGAGATGCCTAAAATCACACTGAATCAGATTTGGGCACATGCACAGCCCTATTGCCTAGAGGAAAAAACATATTAGGCATGAAACTACATTTTTTAGATTTGACACTACCATTCTGTTATCCACATGATTTGAATAGTGCAAAAGAGCAGAAAATAAATCTTTGAGGGGGACAGTGAGAGAAGACAAGGAAGAGAAGTATAAATGAGGAGTCTTGGTTCCTTGTGAATCCATCCCCTTCCACTGTTTCTGGATCAATCCCCAGAGGAACAGAACAAGCTGTGCTGGCAGCACCGTATTGAAATCCTTACTATTTACATTGGCACAAAGGAATCTAGATGCAGATCTCTGCAAGACCATTCTTTTCACAGGGAGTTCTAGAACTGTTTTGAGCTGCTGTCCAGTACCTGCTCCTGCCCTGAAAAGCTCCCAGCTGCAGATCAAGGAGATCAAGGAGAATCAAGGAGAGCTTCAGCTCAGTACCCAGCCCAGAAGCCTCCACTGCTCCTCTGAGCAGGGCTGGCAGAAGCCTGGAGAACACTCATATTTTAGAAGCCTCTTTCTTTGGCTGCAGCAGCAGCAAGAGGAAACAAATACTGCTCCTGCTAAATTTGATCTCTTCCTTCCTCCTCAAGGACAGAAAAATCTTTTCAGAGGATGGTAATAAACAATAAAAAAAGCATTGCAACTCACTTTACTGGCCCCAATCCAAATCCTCATCCATGCCAAACCTGGCACTACTGCCAGTGATTCACCATGACTATCCCAGCCAGAGCCAACTCCCCACCCACACACAACAAGCATTTTCAAGAGCTGAAAGTCTGCATCACAAAGCAAATAATCACAGTAACTCAATTTATTCTCCACAGCCGATGGATAACAAGTTTCTTTGTTTAACACTGCAATGATGCTTAAGAGTGCAAAGAAAAACACAGCCACCTTCTAGAACTTGAAGGCATCTTAAGCACCTCCTTGAGTTTGTAGGTATGCTTGATGACATTAAAATTACTTCAGCAGAAAAAAGGTTGCTTTTTCACAATATTCAACACAGTCAAAATTTACTTTCAAAGTTACCACCAAGCCTGAGGGAAATAATTTCTAGAGGCTAAAAGCAGTCCAAAGGAACACAATGTTTACAAGTCAAAAGGTTACTATGTGGTAAGCTGATCAGCCTTCAGTTTACAAGGAAGAGTAAATTAGGATTTCCTCTTCAACAGGAAGTCTGGTTGCATCCTACATTAACAGGTGCTAGAGCAGTGTTAATTCCACTTCCTCCTAAAAAGATAATACTTACATGGATCTCAGCCCACCCTAAGAGCAAGATGGGATCAATTTGGGTAAACCAACCCAGAAATGGGCATGTTGTATGTCACATATGGGTATGTTGTTTATGACAAAAATATCAAGACATATAACAAAGATGAAAATGAATTATGCTTCACTATGAGAAGCACAAAAGGTAGAAATACAAATTCAACATCATTTAGGAAAAAAACCCAAAAACCCCCAAAAAACCCCTGAATTCCTTGTCAAGCACCAACCACTTGTGCAAAAGCCAAAAGGAAACTGCCAGTGCAGCTAATAGTGGGCTAAAGTTACTTCTTCCCTGCCCTCCCATCCCAGTCAAGAATCAACTAAATTGCTATTCTAAATTTTACACATCTGACAAAATAAGAAAGCCAAATATAGAGAATCCATAAGGATTCTCATTGTTCAACAGACAAAGAAAAATCTTATTGGAATCAAGATTCTACTTCCTTTGTCCTTCCCCTCTGCTGACTTCATCAGCTCAAACTTGTCTTCACAATCCAGCACATGCAAAACAAAATCAGACCTGGCTTAATCTTAGCCCTTTCTGGGTTATTAGCAGTACAAAGAACCATAAATAGATTGTTACAGTTTAGTGACTTCCTGGTGGAAGGCTGAAGCACAGGCATCTGTTCCCAGACTAAAGCATCCCTTTGGGTCACAATCAACAGAGTGTAATAGGGACAGAAGAACAATCATTGGTTATCTTGAAACCAACAACTTGGAGAACAGATCTGGTAATTCTACACAGCACACTTCACAGCTTCCATTTTCCTTAGATGAGAGTCTGGTGGCAGCAGAAAAATGAGAATTCAAACAAAAGGCTAGAGGTGGGGGTGGCAGGAGTTAACATTAGCAAAAATTCTAGACAACCCTTCAATCGTAGAAAAACTGCAACTGAAGAAAAAACACTACTGTCATTGACAAGCAGAAAAAGCCTCAATAACTCAGCTCAGTGGGGCTTCAAACAGCTCAATTTCAGGATAAAGGACTTTCTACAGTAAATCTCAGTGTGTTTAAAGTAGTACATTTAACATCAGGGAATCCTACAAAAGCACTCATCACTACACACAGGTCAAGGGTACATGTGTGCTCAGCAGAAGGGTAAAGTGGGGAAAAAAAACATTAAACAGAACATTTGGGGGTTTTATTTTTTCTGGAGTCATTAAAAAACTAAACTTACCAAGTCTAATGAAAGATTTTTCTACAGAAATATGCTTTCCTTATGTTCTTTTGAAGGAGATATAATTAAGGAAAAAGCTGACAGTGACCTTTACTTTCCTCTGAGGAAGTTTGTCATAATTATTTAGTAAGAGCTAGGTTGAAACTCAGTATTTCCAAATCAGATGGAACTAACTAGATGGGTCTATCTATCTTTGCCCCTTGGGCAAAAAGCTGACTAGATGACCCTGGAAATGTTGTCCAGATTCCATAAGTTTATGTCAAATCCTACAGTGGCAATTATAGAAGTGATATGGAAAGGTGAAAATATGGACTCAGATCCTGATGGTCTGTGAAGCATGGCCCCTCAGCACCTTACCTCCTCCTTATCCAAAAGGAGGATGCCTCTCCCAACACAGCAGAAAGTCAGGGTGCCCTCGCTGGTCAGCTTCAACTCAGCTCTTTTGTACTATCTTCACACATGGTTTATTCTCCTGGTTCAATCACTTCTGGTTATTTGAGAGTGCTGATCCTTCTGTGCACAAAGTTCAGCTGAGAAACTTCATATTGCACATCTCATCCAATCACTAATCTATGCTGTTTAACCTTAAAAAAAGATTTGTAATTCATGAGGATGAGAGGATATCTAAATAAATTCTGTTCTACACCTACTTACTGAGCTTTGTCAGCACTTCATGCATAAATACACCTAAACCACCAAACTGAAGTCTATTCCTGAAGTCAATGCAAGAATATGCAGCCTAAAAATAAAACTTGAAAAATCTTAGGGAGGATGTAGGCTATGTGGTATGAACCTCTAAATATCACAGGTTCCACCTTACTGATATATTTCACATCATACAAAGAATGAAGAGAACATCATTGTGAGGGATTCATATACCTTTTTATAAGCAGACTTTTTGGAAGGAGCCTCTCCCAATCATGTTTCAAGTGGAAGCTGGGGCCAAAACACTTAATACAGGAAAACAAAGCAAAACAGTGACATTAAGAGCAGAAGCAAAATGCATCATTCAGGGGTGGGGGAGAAATAACCCTCTTAAAGAGAAAACCACTAAATTTTCTGGTGACGTGAACAGGATGGTGTTGCATAGGCCAGAACAATAGCTTTATATTAGTTATTTACTTAAAATAACCATAAGAAAGTCTGTTTAAACTTTTAGGAGATTACTTGTTGCACAGCAGGCAGCAGTACTGTCCAGCTGTCAGATCCTACAGTTCTGAGTATCTGGATTCAATGTTAATAAGCAGTACAGTACTCATCCACTAATACTCGTCACAAAAACACTTTGCCTACTTTCCTACCTTCGAAATAGGCAAGATAATTTTGTGAATTGCAAAGGAAAACATATTGATGAGCTCAAATAATTTAATTACCTGAAAGCTTGTTATCTTTTCCTCTCACCCCCAGCATTCTTATCACACAAAAAATTACAAACCTCTCCCTACAAACTTTTTTCTTCTCCTCTAATAAAAGAAGTTATTGAAAGCTAACAGTCTCACTCCAGTACTACGTAGAGTTTCGAGAACAAGTGAAAAGAGGGGATGGTTCAAAACTTTTTAGCCAAAACATTTCTCAGTTAACTTACATAAGTGGCTCTAAGGGTGTGCCTGTATTTGCATTAGTTCACACCAGGAACATGCTTTTTACGTGAACTGCCTGATCATTCCTGTTGATGGTGTTAGTTCACATCACAGACCCGTTTTGGAACAAAGGAATTGGATTCCTCTTAGGTTAAACTAAGGTAACATCAGACAGTGTATGCCAGGAGCACACCCAATGTGTTCCAGCTGCAAACAGCTGTTCAGGCCACAAGAACAGACTAAAGAGTCTAAAATTTAAAGTCCTGAAGTGTTTGGAGTATGATATTGAGTTCTCTGTGCTGCTTTGATCTACTGTTCTAGTTCAGCTGCACTCTCCACACTGCTGTAGACACAAGTTCAAGCACTACATGTTTTTACTTCCTGCACACCCACTCACATCTCCTGGATGCAGATCCACCTTTAAAAAAACTTCTATACCCTCCAGCCCACTCATGCAGAGCATGCCTCAGTTCCTTGACCAATAAAGACACAAAACATGAGATTCTTTGTCTAACTTAAGGTGTCTACTTGTGAAATGCTTGCCAACATTCCCTAAGGGCTCACACTAGGACATTAAAAAAAAAAAGGCAAAAAAGCAAACTGGATATAACAACAGGCAAGAGAATTCAACATGATGAAAGACACAGCAATGGTAAGAATTTCACAAGATCTTTGAGACCTGAATCCATAATAGGATCTCTTACACCAAAGAGGAGAGAGGAGATGTCCCAGTCCTGGTACCCAAGTGCATTCCTGCAGGGCCAAACAGCAGTCTCACACTTTTTAGGGACCATGGGCAGACCAGTGTTGCTGGAATTTAACTGGTCAGATGCCAAAGCAGTTAAGCACACTGCTCAAACAAGTGTTTTTTCTAGTTTACTGCTCAGAGCAGCCTATGAGATTTCTCATCATTCCATTCTGGAACACCTGTGGTAAGATCTCTTACTTTCTCCCAATTTTTTAGAAGCAGGAATTTTATTTCCTCCTTTTTTCAGTTCTCTATGACCTTTGCTATTCCTCTACAGTCTTTCAATAACAACCTGTTTTGAAAAGCCTCACCAGATCACTTTATATCCAAGAATTACTTCACAAGAATCCAGCTGCTGGGTTTTTAACAAGTTTAGACAAGAGTTTCCCAGTGCTGATATCAAACATGTTAATCACCCAACCATCACAAAACCACCACTGAGACATCAGTGATATTGGATGGTCTCTGAGAAGTCCAAGATTTAACAAAGACTCTCTGGAACACTTTTTATGCCACCAGTACTTGAGGTGGTTGTAGCTCATTTTGCAGCTCTAGCTTTTCTGCATCTCTAACAAAAGTACTGGATAACAGCTGAGCAGGGTCTGGCCCATAAAGTGACAGATGAAGGGAACAAAACCACTTGGGAGATGCCCACAGGGCTTGCAGGCACTGCAGAACTGCTGAGGGGGAAAACAAGGAGTAGAAAAGGCATGGCACAGGACAGAAAGCTTGAGAAAACTTTTTCAATGGGGCAAAGCTAAGGTACATGATTAAACAAAACCAAACAAACATAAA
>VXBR01008388.1:30204-44136 GCA_013400215.1 Cisticola juncidis | reverse complement strand
CCCTAGAAGAGTCCCTACTGCCTTGAGGAAAAGCCGGCCCAAGAAGAATCTCAAAGAAAAACAATCCTGAGAGGGCAGCCCCAAAGCTCTGACCTGCCATGGATCTGTGGCTGCTCATATTTACATCGTAATTAACAAATTACTGGGGGTGTCCAGGGGGATCCTGGCAGGTCAGGTTTGGGGCAGTTTGGAGGTGGCTGGATGAGCTCGGGAGATGGGAGACGTCCAGCAGCAGTTTGAGTGAGTGGTGATGCCTTTAGGATTTCAGCTTTTATGTTTTTTCATCTATTTGTGATCCTGCAGCTCTTCAGTGCCTGACTCCAAACTCCACACTCAGTGCCAGCTGCTGCTGCCCCATTTTGGGCACACACAGCAATTCCTCTGCAGGCCTGGGGATCAAGGACACCTCCCTGCCTCAGGCTGAGAGAGGGGAACAAAAGTGATTGGGGGAGCAAACTGGGGCTCAATGACTTCATTACCTGAGGCTGTAATTGGAAGATGAACCCCAATCTGCAAACGGACCAAAGTTATCAAAGTGTGAACCCGTGAGCATTGTCCATTTTGGGTGGGCTTCACCTGCCCTAAATGCACCTGAAGGCCCTTCCATAAACAGAACTGATTTTTATTGCCTTGACTTTGGCCTCTGTTTTTGGGTAGCTCGAAAAGACATCAATATTAATTTAAAACATCTTTTATGTCAAATCTTTTATAAAAATCTTGTGTGGGAGGCTGAATGGGCTCTGTGCGGGTCGGGAAGGCAAGGCAGGGCACTTGGGGTGAGGACAGGCTGGGTCACAGCACTGTCCCCACAGAGTCACAGCACTGTCCCCACAGGGTCACAGCACTGTCCCCACAGGGTCACAGCACTGTCCCATCCCATGCAGAAAGCCACCAGCCTCTGCTGCCTGCCCCAGAACCCCGTTTTAGGGTGGGTTTGGGATGGAGCCCAGCTCTGCCCCAGAACCCCGTTTTAGGGTGGGTTTGGGATGGAGCCCAGCTCTGCCCCAGAACCCCGTTTTAGGGTGGGTTTGGGATGGAGCCCAGCTCTGCCCCAGAACCCCGTTTTAGGGTGGGTTTGGGATGGAGCCCAGCTCTGCCCCAGAACCCCGTTTTAGGGTGGGTTTGGGATGGAGCCCAGCTCTGCCCCAGCTCTCAGGGGTCTGGCTGACCCCTGGCAGCAGAGCTGTGCCCTGCCTGCTCAGGGGCACCAGCAGCCTGTCCCTATGGCCCTTCCAGTGCCACAGGGTGGGACATCCCCCCACTGCCCCATCCAAAAATACCCTACAGACATCCAGAGCAGTGAGGTGACTTCACAGGAGCTTTGCAAAGCCCAGGGTCTAAACGCTCCCCTCTGGAAAAGCCTCCCTGCCCTGTCCTTCACAAATGAACAGCTCTTTGTGTGCTCCACTCGTTTCCAAGAACTGTTTCCGTTCACTGGAGGGTTGAGTGGTGCTTCAGCTTCTTTTTGCTGAGTGTCTGCAAGCCCTGGAGTGGCTGGAGCCTGCTCTGTGTTTGTCCTTGCTGGAGGCAGCAGATGATTTGCAAAGGGCTTTAAAGGCAGACGGGAGAGTTTGAAAGCTGCTGAGGGCTCACAGAACATCGTGTACCATTCCACCCCCTTTATCTTTTCCTACTCTTTCCACCCATTGTTTCCCCCAGCTCGAGCTGTTTGGAGCTTTGGCCGTGCAGGGCAAAGCCGGGGGCAGTGGGAGGGCAGAGCTCAGTGTCCCATCGACCCTCTGGGAAGTGCCCAGGTTGTCACAGCACTGTCCCCTGCAGATGCTGACAGTCTGCTCAGAGAGGAATTGTCAAGGGAAAGTCAAAAAACTTCCCCATACCTTGGTCTGGGGAGCTATAAGGAATTAAAACAATCCCTGCAATTGGTGTTTTGCACTACTTGTTATTTGCAAGATGTTTACAACAGGGTGTAGTTTGCAATTTGATGATGAGGGATGTTGGTTGAAGGACCAGCCACGTCCAGCTGTTGGAACAGTCTATAAAAGATGTGATTTCTAAATAAACTCTGCTAGATGCCTCCAGTGGGATTGGAGTCAGTGTTGTGTCACTCAGCTGTCCCCAATGCCACAGAGACAGTCCCCCAGCTGTGCCCTGGGAGCTCCTCTCTGGCTGCCTCTGTCCTCTGCAAAAGGGGTTTGTTTGGGGTGAAAAGCTGGTACTGAGCCCCTTGGAAGAAAGGAGATTTTTAATCCAAGGGAAAATAAAATCCAGCCAATTGTGAGTCGCTGTTTCCCTCACCTCCTCCTCTTTTGTCCCTCCCCAATCATTTTCTGCCTGATGATTTCACAGCAGAGGCCCTGATGAGTTTTATTTATTATTCCAGGACACTCAATTGACATCAGCAGGGCTGGTGGCTTCATGAGCACCACTGGTGAGCACAGATTCCACAGGATCTCTCAGTTTGCAGTTTTGAGCACCACTGGTGAGCACAGATTCCACAGGATCTCTCAGTTTGCTGTTTTCCAACAGATTTATCCCATGGATTCGTGATTTCCTGGGAGGGCTGTGCCAGACCCCAGAGCCGGGTGGGAATGGGAGGTGCTGGTTTCACTGGTGCAGACAGAGCCCAGCTCTGCCCAGGGGTGTCCCAGCAGCTGGGCCTGGGGTCATGGGGACAGTGGGGCTGTTTGGAGGAGAATCCACATGGAATCAGCAGTTTTCCTAGGGAAGGGAAGAGTTAATCCAGCACTGACATCCCTGCTCCTGTAGAACAGCTCTGGGTGCTGCAGAGTGTTGGGAGCTTCCTTCAGTGACATCACAGGCCAGTGAATGAATGAATGAATGGATTAATGAATGAATGAATGATATTTTTATCTGCTTTTTTATTTGCTGTGTGTGCCCGTGGGCTTGCTTAGATAACACACTAGTTTTCAGTTATATTCCTCATCCACACAATAAAACTTTCAGCCAGGCTTGGTGGAACTGCTCCTTCCAGGATAGGGATGCCTGAGGTTTGCTGGTTTTTAATCCCCTGAAGTAAACCCAAGTTCTTTGGACATCTGTCCATCCTGACCCTGGTCCAGGTGCCCCTCTGGAGATGGACCCCAGCCCTGGTGAGATGTTTGGAGCTCACACTCAGCAGGGCAGCGCCCAAAAAGCTGAATTTGCAGCCATGTGCCACTAAAGGCAATGGGGAATCTCCAGATCACAAAAAACACAAGCAAAGAAATGGGAAAAAGTGGAAAGGAAGGGCACTAAGCTGGAGCAAAGCCTGGCTTTGGTCTGAGGAGCTTTGTGCCAGGAGCTCCTGCCCAGCACCACCCTGCAGATGGGAACAGTACAGAATTTTTTTTCCTGCTGAGGGCCATGTGAAAAGTTGATTTTTGACTCTGCCAAAGACAGGATGGGAATCCTCTTATGAGGATTAAACTTTCAGAGAATAAAAGATAGTTCTCTTCTAAGAAAAGCTGTGCACTTGGCTTGCAGTGTGGGTAATTAGTTATAAAACACCGGGCAGCCAATTCCACTGCAGGGGCAAGAAGCAGACAGAGGCAAATTCGGTGAATTCGCTGTGATTTGGGTTCATACTCTCATACATAACTCCTGATTAAGTTCTATTTTCCTGATAGGATTATGAGTTTAGCCCTTTATTCTGCCACTGCAGACTGCTCAGCTCCTGATCCTGTGCATCAGAACAAACTTCTGGCCAGAGGCCACTGCCTTTTCCCAGTGACACGGGGGGAAATTTGGATTTCACCTCGATTACAAAATCTCTTTGCGTTCTCTGATTTATTGCATAACAGAGATTTGATCCTCCTCTGGAGTCAGCTGAGCAATCTCCAAGGGATAACAGTTGGATCTCCTGCTCCTTTGATTCTGCTTCCAAGGCGGGGTGGATTTTATGGGGAATAAAATCCAAGCACCAGCTCCATCCTTTGGATTTTGCTGCACGGTCCTTCCTGTGCGTTGGTGGAAGTGCCTCTGTGAGGGTTTTGGAGCCTGTGGTGCTTTTTTGGGGGTGGTAAAACCACTGTAAAAGAAGGGCTTGGACATGAGGAGCTGTAGGAGGTGACACTGCTGCTCCAAGTGCCCTGAAAAGAAAAGGACAAAGCCCAGCAGAGCGTGGGGCCTCCTGTGAACACCTTGCTGTCTGCAGACACAGAAAAGCACACCCTGGGTGACAAGGACACGTTTCCTGCAGCAGCAGGAGGAGGAGGAGGAGGAGGAAGGTGTTCAGGCCCTGCTCTGAGCCTGGAAGCGCTGACACCTCTCATGCAAATGGCATCGTGCACTAATTTATGTTAATGAGCTCATCAGCAGAGCTCTCATCTCTCCTTCAGAGGCAAGAACAGCAGGGAGGGATCTGGACATGCCCTCCCTTGGCAGCCCCACTGGGTGCTGAGGGGTTCTGTCCCTCTCACTCCGTGGATCAAGCGCTGGGGAGCAGAAATTCCATTTTTCACAGAACAGGTCACACCTGGAAGGTGAGGAAGTGAGGTTCATTTTCCAGGAATGGTGTCCGAGGTGAGGCTGCCTTGCCAGGGATGTGTTCCCAGCTCACACCCAACCCCAGGCCAGCACAGTTCATCCCATCCCTGAGCTTTTCCCGAGGTGCACCCAGAGGTGCACGCCAGGAGGGGCTGCACAACACACACAAAGAGGAAAGAGGAAAACCCTTCTGAGGGTAAAAAACCCTGCAAAAAACCCTTCTGAGAACACCAAAGTCCATCAAGCCCTTAACAGGCAAGCCCACACAACCCTGGCAGTGCCAGCTCCCTCCTGATCTCCTCCAGAATTCCCTGAGTGCCAAACCTCTGGCGTCACAAGGCCACCATCAGTCAGCAGGAGGAGCCCAGCACTTGCTGCACACACACAAACGATGACAGCAGATGCCCACGGAGCCTTTGATCCCCTCCCTGTGTTTAGTTTAGGGAGTTTATTCCTCGCCTCAGTGGCACTCAGGGAGGCCTGGCTGCTGCTGCTGGTGCCAGAGGAGCTGTGAGCATCCCAAGGACACGCACTGAATAACAGGAGACTGTGCTGAAAACATTTCCTGCCTCAGCTTGGGGCTCTCAGAGCTGTCCAGAGCTGGCTGGGAGTCATTTGGAGGAGCTCTACCAAAAATCAGCGTGAAACTCCTCCAGAGTTTGTATCTCAGCATCCTGCAAGAAACCCTTCTCTCCCGGGAAATTTGCAGCCTGCACAGAGGATATGGCACAGTGAGAAGGTTTCCAAGGAATATCCTGCTTTTCACCAGCTCCTCAGTGCATCCACTGGCACAGTGAGAAGGTTTCTAAGGAATATCCTGAGTTTCATCAGCTCCTCAGTGCATCCATTGGCACAATGAGGTTTCCAAGGAATATCCTGCTGTTCACCAGCTCCTCAGTGCATCCATTGGCACAGTGAGAAGGTTTCCAAGGGATATCCTGAGGTTCTCATCACCAGCTCCTCAGTGCATCCATTGGCACAATGAGGTTTCCAAGGAATATCCTGCTGTTCACCAGCTCCTCAATTCAGCCACCAGCCGAAACACCCCTAAAATCCTCATCTGAGGGTCTGAGTGTCCCTCGTGGACTCCCTGTCCCAGGTTTAAAGCACTCACTCTACTCCCAGTTCAGCAATTCCAGCTGAGGACACGTTTCCCACTCGGCAAAATGAGATGCTTAGCCCAGATTCTCTCTGCCCGAGTGTCTCCTCTGCATCTGTACACACACACACATTTACAGCTTTCATGTGCTAAATGCTCTGAAACTCCAGCCTGGCAGGGAGCTGGCTGAGCTGCCAGCAGGATTCCTGTCTGATGGCTGCTTGGTGTGTGCCAACAGCTCCCTCTGGGCTTTTTGTCTAAGATTTACTTCAGTCTCACGGAAAAATAAATTAAAAAAAAAAAAAAAATCAAGCAGCGCCTTTGTTCCCAGAGGAATTTTTGGCAGCGAGAGACCCTTCAGCGTTGCTCGGTCTTTACATCAGCCCTGGGGCCAGCACAGCCCGGGGAGATGAGGTCTGTGCCTTTGTGCCTGGGAAGGCAGCAAGGGGCAGCCTGTGGGACACAGGAGTTGATTTTTTGGGAAGGCAGCAAGAGGCAGACTTTGGGACAGGGATGGTTTTTTTGGGAAGGTAGCAAGTGGGAGCCTGGGGGACACAGGGATGGTTTTTTTGGGAAGGTAGCAAGTGGGAGCCTGGGGGACACAGGGATGGTTTTTTTGGGAAGGCAGCAAGGGGCAGCCTGTGGGACACAGGGATGGTTTTTTTGGGAAGGTAGCACGGGGCAGCCTGTGGGACACAGGGATGTTTTTTTTGGGAAGGCAGCAAATGGCAGCCTGGGGGACACAGGGATGGTTTTTTTGGGAAGGTAGCACGGGGCAGCCTGTGGGACACAGGGATGGTTTTTTTGGGAAGGTGCATCCTGAGCAGAGATTCCTGCAGTTTCCACGGAGCCTCCAGTTGTACAGCCCTGACAGCCCGTGCTGGAAAACGCCTCAAACTCCCTCTCCTGCTAAACACAAAGCACCAGTGACCTCAGCCCTTGGCCGTCCCATCCATCTCCAGCAGCAAATGTCAGAGGGAGCAGCATCCCGGAGCCCCTGCCGTGATTTATGAACTACCAGGGCTGATTTTACAGCTACTAAAACACAGCACAGCTCCCAACAACAGCCGGGTGAGCTGGCTGAGTGGGAATGGGAGCCAAAAGCAGGAGATGCACGGATTTGGAGTGAGGTGAGCACCAGGCAGAGGCTGAGCTGCAGTCCTGCAGCCCAGATCTGAATTTTATGCTGAATTTCACCAGCTCAGAACCTGCTGCTGTGGGCTTTTTGCAACCACCAGCGTTGATAGGATCAGATCTCTGATAAGAGGAGGCTGCTCCGTGTCTTTGTTCATTGGAACTGGGAAAAAAGAGCTGACCAGTCTGGAAAAACTCCGTGGAGTGTGGTAGAAACGGGACTGGGCTGCCATGGAAATTTAATAGAGTCATATGCAGAAATTACTGTAAATAGTTGTAGAATTTAATAAGTGCTTTTATGCTTCCTGTTGGGTTATTTTTAACACTCTGGTAGAATTCCTTGCTGGGATATGGTTATGTATTAAATTTTAACAGTTGTTTGAAAAAAGGAGCTGTTGAACAGTATCATTTTCTAGTAGGTTACACGGGATGCCTCCATTAGGAGAGTTTTTCTGCTTCCAAACAAAGCCTGAACAGATTTGAACACTGTACATGAGCAAAATAATCCCAGCTCAGGGAAGATATTAATGAAATCCAGGCTGGAAATATGTGCAGGAAGCTGCTGTAATGTTTCCATTTCCAACTTGAGTTCACACAGGTGAATTGAAGAGCAAACTAAGGTTCACCACATCCTAATTGTATTTGGGGGCACTGTCAGACCCCTGAACTCTGAGATTTCCCTTAAGGAAATCTTTCAGATTCCTATCTTCTTTTGTGATCAAGGAGAAGTTTTCCTGCAATTTGAGCAAGCTGGATACATTTCATGCCTTTTTTAAAATCTAACCCAATGCGGTCCAGATGAAAATCCTCCACAAAGCTCAGTGACGGAGCTGGGCAATCCTGCATCCTGCAGGATTTATCCTCCAGGAAAACCTCTGAGTCTGCTGTGAAGATGTCCACGGCTCCTGTGTGATTAATCACCGTGGTTTCTGCAGGACTAACACGGTCATGTCTCATTAGCTCCCCTTGGCCACCACTCATTCATTAGTCAGGATCATCAGACCAGCTCTGGTGTTCAGGGCTGCGGGAGGTTTGCACAAATCCTGCCCAGCTTCTCCCAGAGTGCTTGGGAATGGTGCTGGAGTCCCAGCCCCTCTGGGGAAGGGGTGAGTTGTTCTCTGAGCGTGCCAAGATGAAGAAACGCTGAGGAGGATGTGGTCAGCTGCAGGGCTCATGTGAGTGTGTGGAGTGGGTGGATTCTGGCAGGATTTAGGCAGGAGAAGATTTGCTAATGCAAGAGGAGAGCTGAGGAGAAGATCTCCAGGTGGAATGCAAGAGGAGAGCTGAGGAGATCTCCAGGTGGAATGAAAGAGGAGAGTTGAGGAGAAGATCTCCAGGTGGAATGCAAGAGGAGAGCTGAGGAGAAGATCTCCAGGTGGAATGAAAGAAGAGAGCTGAGGAGAAGATCTCCAGGTGGAATGAAAGAGGAGAAGATCTCCAGGTGGAATGAAAGAGGAGAACTGAGAAGATCTCCAGGTGGCCACGCCTTCAAGGTGCCACCACGCTGTCCCCAAGCCTTGATATACCAGGAGCTGAGTGTGTCCCCCATGGGAACTTCAGCCTGAGGATCTGAATTTCTGGGCTGGCTCCTCCTGGCCATTCCCTGGCCATGCCCAGGTGCCATGGGCAGGGCTGGTTAACGAGCTGGAGGTTCCTCAGGCTGGAGAGCAGAGGACACCCTGTGGGAGATGGGCAGGGATCTGTGTCCAAGCTTTTGGCTTCTCCAGGAGCTGCTGCAGTGCCATGCAGACATTTTTCCGGCGGCAGATCCTGTCTCCATTCATTCCTCATGTTGGGAATATTCCTTCTGACTCCACTTCCTTATCTAAACACGTTGCCTGCTGATGAATCCAGACAGGGTGTTCTCTTTTTTTAGCTCCAGAAGGAAAGGCTCGTGAAATGTGTTGCCAGTCTAAATCATTCCATGACTTGCCTACAATTCAAATTAACTGGAGGAATATCAACAAACACAATGGCAATTCCCTTCCAATTCCATCTCCTTCAGCCAGTCTTTAACCCACTTATCAGGCACTTGTTATTACAGAAATAATCAGGAGAAGAAAATACACCAGTGCTGAATCAACACTACTGGGCATTTTTTTTTTGCTTTTCCCCATTTTTCTTCCTCTTTTTCTTTTGTACTTGTGTAACTCCCTCAGTTTCTGTTGGACACACACCAGCCTGGAATTGCAAAAACACAGCTGGCTAAATCCATCACATCTTATTACAGGTTATCAATTCTCCAGTGCAATAAACACATCTGACAATTAGCAGGGAATTGATGAGCGATTCAGATTAGAGGAGACCATTTTTCCCTATTTTGTGCCTAACAGAGGAGTTTGCAATACAGGCTGGATTTGCAGAAAATGCAAAATGCTGCTAAAGCCATTAGCATTTCTTATAACCAAAATGACAAATGGTCTTTACATTAATCTCAAATAACTTCTTTAAAGCAAGGATCAGGAAAGAATTTTCCTCAGAAGGATATTGCTGCTCAGATGGAGAGGGCCTTTCACAAGGCTTTCTCACCTTCTGTGGGATTGATGGGCTTGAAAAAACCATTGGTCTGACTTCCTTTGCTGATCCTCCTGCTAAAAAAAAATCACAATATTGCAAAGTCTGCATAGACAAAAGACTGAACCACGCTGTGACTCAGAGTGTCCAGTAAACCCTTTGGAGTAGCAGTGTAGAAATTCAGATTTAACTTGTTCAGCTCCGTATCTTGCTGCAATTAAACTGGGCTGTCGTGGCCAGCTGGATTTTTTCTCAATCCCAGCCCTTTATTTGGTGGGGGTAGAGCTTCCAATGCCAATCACAGCTCTAGAAAAGTCTGGAAATAAGTTCTGAAGGAGATTTTGGAGGAGGAAGCTGTTTCTTCCCTCTCCCCCAAGGTGAGACTTCCACTCACTGTAATCACAGTGAGTTCTCTCACAGAAGTTGAATTTTCCTGTTTGTTTCCATGGATTTGGGCTGCTTTGGGGGGATTTTTTGTGGGGATTTTTTCTAATCAAGAGGTTTTTCTCCCTTCATTCAAGCAAAATATTTTTCCACTGGCAACCTTGTCCTAATTCTGCTTTTAAAGTGCATTTTCCCCTTTGTTTTGGTCCCCTCTGTCCCCAGCTGGGGCAGGGACCTGCTGTGGCCATGGAAGAGAAGGGTGCAGGTGCCACTGAGGAAAGAAAACAACAAAAGGAGTGGATTTGGTCCAAGCAGCAGCATGAAAATGCCCCACACACCCATCAGTGAGTGGCAGAGCTTTATCTGGCAAATCTCCCAGTCCAAAATTCAGGTGGAATTTTAAGTACAAAAGCTTAAAACAGGATGCCTTGGTTTGCATTTGCCACAGATACAGAAAACCAGAGAGGGAAAAAGCACATGTGGAGATTTCCTACAGCTCAGCTGATGCACAGTCACTTGCTAAATCCCAGGAACTTTGAAAATCTCTTCCTGGCTAATGAATTACAGCCCTGCCTGGGCTGGCAGGGCTTTAGCAGAACACAATGGCACTTCAGAGCATTTAGTGAGGGTTCATTAAAAAACAGCTCCAAGTTATATCATGCAGGAAGTACGTGGGATGGAACAAAGAGGAGTGGGTGAAAAGCAGAGGTTCCCAAATCGATGTGTTTTGGGAAAGCCATTCCCAGGTTCCCATCACCGTGTCAGCTGAATCCTCTGGGCTGCCTTTGTGTGCAGGATCGTGCAGGAAATCCCAAGAAAGCAGAATTTCTCGTAAGGCTTCTGGGGCATCAGCCCTGAAGGAAACCACAAAAACAACTGCTCTGCTTGCTGAGAGCCCCAGGTGGGGGCTGGAGATGAAAAATGTGTCTGAGAGTGTCCAAAAACTGCAGGGCTTTCCAAAAATCCCCCCTTTGGATGGAGAAACAGGCACATGACAGGGGCAGAGGGTCCATCTCTAAATTCTGCATTGTTCTCTCATCAGCTTGGCCGGATCTGGCGCAGTGACTTCATTTATTTAAGGATATTTTCAAACATTTCCTATAGGTCTCGGATCAGGTATCAGTTTGGAACATCTTTAAGGAAACTTTGGAGCTTTTACACACTTCCCTGAACAATCTTTTCTTGGTTGTTGCTGTGAAATGGGTTTCTGCTGAACCTGAAATGTATAAACAGTGAGAAAAATTGGCTCTAAAAGGTCTTTAAAGGTAATTTATATTCAAGGCTTGGTTAAGGAGTTGGATTTGCCCATCCTCACCTTTTAGAGGACTGTAATAATAAAGGTTAAAGACCAAAACCAGTGATACAAGAGGGTATTTAAGTCAAGACTAAGTGTTATTGGTGTCTTCTGAATGTTTAGTGAATATAAATGAACAGTTGGACTCAGTGATCTCAGAGCTCTTTCCCAGCCTACAGGACTCTCTGATTTTCAGGGCTCACTTATGGGATTGTCTCAAAAAGTCACAGCTTCCCCTCCTGGGTGGTTTCTGTGCACACCTGAGGTTTTCCCCTCACCAGGGGTGGGAACTTCTCCCCTTGACCTCATGGATTCTCAGGGAAATCAAACCCCTCAGTTCTCCTGCCTGTTCCCTCCACCGAGGGGCTGGGGGCAAGCAGGGCTCCCAGCAAGGGCTCAGCACAACAATTCCCCATTTTTGCAGTCACTTCTCTCTTTGCTGAATCCTGGTGAAGTCCTTGGCAAAGGAGAACAACACCCTGGGAGAGTTTTTGGCAAAATCTCCAGCAGAAGCGTGAATTTTCTGGGAGTGAGGATGTTCTAATTTGCCCACTACCTCTTTAGCTGGATGTGTTTCCAACTAGGAAATGTTCTTGGTACAAATTATGTATGCAATTCTTTTTATTTCCTAAAATACTACTGGGAAATAATTTTCTCAGATCTCCTCAGCAATGTTTGTTATCCTATTTTCACTGGATTATGAAAAAGTGAGATGCCTGCAATTTCTGGTTTCTTCAGGGGCGAGTTTCATCTCTTTTGTGAAGTTTACAAACTACCCAAGTCTGTTTTAAGTCCTACCCTGCAGTTTTTAAAAAATTTAACAATTCTCATCCAGCAGCAAAATTTCTTGGAGAGAGGAATCAAAATTTCTCAAACACGAGAGGAAAAACGAATAAGAAAAAAGAGCTTTTTTACAGATGGAAAGTGAGGAAGTAGCACAAAAAAATTGGAGAGGGTTAAAAAAAAAAATACTTCATGGCAAGGATCTTGTCTTGTTGTTCTCCTCTGCAAACTCTCCAGAAAACTGCTGGCACCACACAGAACCCACCGAGGCTCTGCTGAAATCCAAGTCCCACTCGAGGTTTTGGTTTGTTGTTTCTTTTTTTTTTTCTCCAGGGCTTGTGAGAGCGATTTCCCTTCCACCTGCTGAGCAAACAGGATAGCAGTAAAATATTTCCTCCCAGTGACTCACGGATGTGTCGGAGGTGATGAGGCCCGTGGGGAGCTGGGTGATGTCTCAAATAATGATTTGCTGCTCTCCTCCTGGCTGTGCAGAGGCAGCCAGGGATGTTCTGATCTTCTGCTGGGTTTTTTTTTGCTCTCAGGTGTCCTGCAGGCATCTGCAGCTCGCTGGGATTTGAGATGCACAAAAAGAATCCAAGGGGAAATTCCAGGGGTTTAGTGATGTGCGGCTTTTACAGCCTGAAAAATTGAGTTAATCACCCAAAATTCGTGCTAGGGATGGGTTATGCTGGGTGGAACGCGGGGTTTATCTGCTCAAAGTTATTTTAGGTTTTGTTTTTTTTTTTTCTCATTTTGAGGTGTTGAGGGATGAAGGTTCTGCACCTTCCATGTTGGAACTGTGTGATCCCATCTATTCCCAAAAGGAAAATGTCACAGTGCACATGGAAAGAACCACATGAGGACAGGCTGGTGAGCAAAGCAGGAAAAGGGGCGAGTTTATTTACAAAACTCAGTTTTATAAATTTCCTATGGGGCCTGTGGATTGGAGGATGGAATTCCACTTCTCAATCCACATTGGTCAAGCCAACTGTCAATCACTTTTTTTTTCTCACCTAGAAATCTGTAAAAAATGAAAGAGTTAGCAAAACATGGCCAGTGTTTATGGTACAAAGTGTGATAAAGTAAAATTTCTGACTCCAATATCAAGAACATTACAGAAGGTTTAGAAAATTCTTCAAAACCAGGGTGACAGGAAAATCCAGGGTTTGTGGCCCAGCACAGCTCATTCCATGCCATTTTTGGGGCAGCTCTCTCAGACTGAGTTTATTCTCTCAGAAACCCAGGGGGCTCCAGCAGATCTCACTCTTTTATTTTTATTTCCCGTCCACCAAGGGGAGGCACAGAGGGGAAGATTAAAGTGAATTATTGCTCGCTATGGGTTTCGGAAACATCCTTGTGCTTCCTTCCCAGGTCATGCTCAGCCCCGTGGGGTGGGACTGCAGGCTCTGCTCCCATTCCCAGCCGAGCCCTTCCCATTCCCAGAGCTGCTCTTCCCAACATCCGACCGAACGTGTGGCCCGGTGCGTTTCCAAGGGGAAATGATTAACTCCAGCCATCTATAGAAAGAAATTCTTCCTATTTAAAGACACCTCCAACAAAGCCAAGTGAGGAAAAAAAAAAAAAAATTGTTGCAATTTAAATAGGCTGTATTTGTTTTTTTTTTTTCTGAGAATGTTTTTGTGTTTTCCGTGAAGGATAAAGAGAATTTCTGCAGGAGAAGGTCTGCCCTCGTGCTCTCAATAATTGCTTTTTGAAATTAATATATCCACTGCTTCCCCACCTGAAATTAAACCCCATGTATTCACAATGGAAATATTGATTTCTAAATAGTCAGAGTGTGAAATTAAAGCGTAAACTGGAGGCGTAGTGAATTAAAGAAAAGGGATATTTAGTTACACAGGAATTAATATTTGGACTTGTATTTAACTGATGATCTGAAAACAAGGTGACATCCAGGAACAGCCAGGCTGAAAACAATTTGGGTTTATTTTCTTTTGTTTCAGAACTGTATTGAGGACTGAAACGTTCCTGTCCTTCTCACTTCCCACTCCTGCTGAAGTTTTTAAACCAAGGTTAAAGAAGAAAAGGAACAGCATAAGCAATTTTCAGTGGACAATATTAATGACAAGGCAGCTTTTTTTCCCCCATTCTCTAATAATCTACCCTGGAATATTTCTGTGTTTTTTTCCTTGTGCCAGCAGACTCTCACTGAATTTATCCAAACTCATCTGAGTTCTTAATTCACCACTGGCCTCAAGCTGGAGGCTGCCTTAAAAGCCGAATGGAACTTTGCCAGTGGGGTCAGGTTTGTTAAAAA
>VXBR01008388.1:14539-30168 GCA_013400215.1 Cisticola juncidis | reverse complement strand
TTTTTTTTTTTTTTTTTTTTTACATTAAAATCATGCCTTTATTTCCCTGAAGTCATCATTTTGCCCATGCCATGGGGCATTTTGTACATCCCATGACTTGATGATCTCAAAGATTCTTTTCTGACCTGGTTAATTCTGGGATTCTGTGATGTCTCTCCAGGAGGGTTTTTATTTTTTCAAGCATCTGTTTGGGGGGATATTTAGGGGAAAGGCTCCAAAAAGCCTAACCCTAACCCTAACCCTAACCAAAAAGGTTTCCAGGTTGATTCCCAACTTGAGGCACTTAGGAAGTTGATGTTGGGGATGAAGCAGAAAAATATTTCTTGCCCAGAAACAAAAAGAAATGCTTTCAGTTTGCATATTTCCTGCTTGCATGGCATGGAAGGTGAATGT
The DNA here is from genome assembly GCA_013400215.1 of Cisticola juncidis. Lineage (NCBI taxonomy): Eukaryota > Metazoa > Chordata > Aves > Passeriformes > Cisticolidae > Cisticola > Cisticola juncidis. The sequence continues at coordinate 29,775 of VXBR01008388.1, read as the reverse complement.
GATGGGGGAAAAGAGGAGAACTGAGTGAATTCCTAGCAGGAACAGCTAAAGCTGTCAGGCTCTGGGCTGGGGAGGATGCTCCAGCTGACAAGTGAGACTGCAGAACTCCAGAGATTTATTGTGCTCCAAAATAATTCCCCTGCTTGCCGAGCAGAGCTGCTGCCCCGGAGTAGCTGCTCTCAGAAATATTTTCCATCGTGAATTCCAAGTCCCTTTTCTTGCCCAGATTTGATCAAAACAAAAAGCCCCAGGATTTACATGCCTGGCACTGCCCTTGGGGGGATGGCCTGATTGCCTGAGGTACAGGTGAAGGCAAGAGTGAAGGGGTGCAGGGAAATTGGGGAAATAAATTGGGGAAATTGGGGAATTTGGGAGCAGAGATGTCCAGGTATGGTTGGTGCTGCCTCAGCCCTGGTCTGGGGTAAGAGCAGAGCAAGGCCCTGCCTCACTCAGTGCCCAACCTCGGCCCCACCAGGGTTTTTTTAGACAATTAAAGGCATTTTCAGCAATGTTACATCACTCCCTCGATGTGAGGAACATGTTAAGGAACATTCCCTCCTTAAGCCTAAAACCAGCAGATTTTGAGTAATGATGGGGAGATTCAAAATCCTCGTTCTCTTTTCGTGTACAGCTGCCCAAAATGAATGAGAGACAATCTCAGCTTCAGAAAAAAGCTATTTATTTATTTACTGTCAGGCAGTTCCTGACCTGCAGCTCAGCAGCTGGAGCTGATGTACCCAAAAGTCATCACTACCTCGTTTCACTTAAAAGTGAAATTCATCTTATCTGACTTCAGGGTGTCTCAAAGTTAAATGAGTAATCCTGGGCTCGTGCCCTGGCCTCCTTTTATAGCCACTGAAGAAAACCAGACATCACCAAAATTTCCCTGTGTGCACGAGTGTGAGGATGGGACAAAACCCCTGGGCTGTAAAGGGATCACAGATAACAAGCCCAGACTGTGCCAGGGGCCTATTTATAGGATTTCAGGGATAAATCAGGGAAATGATATTGTTGTGGCAGTAGAAAACTCGAAATAAAGTCTTTGCCCCACTGCCCATCCCCTCCTGCTGCTGCCTGGGGTGGCCTGGAGAGGACAGGAGGGTCAGTGACAGAGGATGGCATGGAAATGGGACAAGGGACAGATGGCAGAGGCTGCTGTGAGGAACAGGGGTGGGAAATCCATGGGTGGGAAAGGAAAATGTGGCTGCATGAAGGACAGTGGGATAAATGAGTGTCAGGAGAGCTGGAAATGCAGGTGGGAGAGGGAAGGTCCTGCCTTGGGTGGGGCACCAGGACCTCGATGGAGCAGGAGCAGAGGAAGATGTGGGGCAATCAGGGAGGGGGAGGAGAAGATAAAATAGCTTTGTTTAGGCTAGGAAAAGCAGGAAAAGGCTAGGAAAAGCAGGAAAAGGCTAGGAAAGGGATTGCTTTCTATAAATAGCCCAGGTAAACCCCCAGGGAAGGGGGAGAGTTATTTAAGCTGAAGGACAATGTTGGCCCCAAATCAAACTGGTTGTGAGTAAATAGGAGGGGGAAGCATGCAGGAGGTTCTGAGCATCACAGGAAAGATGTTCTGAAACAACTTTCCAGTCACAGCAGGAACCTGAGCCCTTCTAAATCTGTCAGAGCAGGAAATGGATCTCTGTGCCAAGATGACTTCCAGATCTCCATTCACATTTCTCAGGCTTGGTTTAATCTTTATTTTGCCAATGACAAATTTTTGCCCTGACTGGGAAAATGGGAGTGGACAAACCTTGAGAGGCTCTGGTTGAGAGCTTGTCCAAGGGCAGGTCCTCCAAAGAAGGGCAAGGCTGAGAGGAGGAAGCAGCCAGGTTTTGCCCATTAAAGCAGAAGGTGACCCCAGTGACAAAGAGCAATAACCCCGTGCTCCTAATTAGGAGTGATGCCTTAAATTTAAACTTTCATATTTTCCAAATTCTGCACTGCATTGGTAGATAACTCTGAACTTCACCCCGTGCTCCTAATTAGGAGTCATGCCTTAAATTTTAACTTTCATGTTTTCCACATTCTGCACTGCATTGGTGTATGAGTCTGAACTTCATATGAAGTGTTAGCAAGTTCTCCTCACAGTTTAGACAAAACCATCCTTTTCCAGCCCAAGAACCAAGGGCACCACTGCAGCTTCAGGCACAAAAATTGCAGACAGCAGGGAATTGAGGAGAGCGACCTGGGAGGATGGGACTGCATCACCTGGAGCTGTAACTGGAGAATTAACCCCAATATGGAAATGGACCAAAACTTATAAAAATGAGAAAACTCGTGATCCATCATATCTTGGGTGTAGCCTTGGCCAGGCTCTTGAACTGTCCAAGATGCATCTTTTGAAGGCCTTTTAATAAATCCCTACTTTATTCCTTTAAGTTTGTTCCAGGAGAAAGAGAACTTGTACCAAGTTCATCATCATCTTCATCATCATCTTCCTCCCTTGTGCTTCCCCCTGAACCTTCCCTCCCCACCACCCCATGATCAAGGGCTGAGGAACAGCCTCTCTCCTCTGGAAATTCCGTGTTTAACACGAGCTCCTGCTGTGTCCCAGCAGTTGCCCTGGGAGCCCTCTCCATCTCCCACATCCCAAAAAAAGAAGCCATTTGTGAGAGCAGGAGCTGAGTAAACTTGGCCACAGCTCCCAGGCAGTGCAGGAGAGCATTGCCAAAGGGGGAGAGGAGTGGATCTGACTCTCCTGCCGAGGCGTCCAAGGAGGGCCACAAAATTATAGCTCCAACTATAAACAGAATGAGTACATTTTGTTCATTTTCCTGTTCTCTGCCTAATCGATGCAATATGAAGAGCTGCTATCAGTGCAGGGTTATACAATCAGATGGCAGCAATAAAAGGAGCGTTAGCAAGTCTGGGCTATCATGGGAGGTTGACTGCAGGAAGCAGTTATAAAACAAGAGCGTTTAGATCTGCTCGGATGGGAACATCACATTCGTGACCAGCTCATTCTGATGTCTGTCTGCCCACTTAATACTCCACTAATGGACATCTGCTTGGAGATTTACTGGGGCTGCCTGGCCCAGGAGCAGTGCTGAGGGTGGTGGATGCACAGACAGGGCTCTTTGTGCCCCTTAAATAAGATGTGTCTTACATCCAGCAATAAAACATCCATATATCCATGAGTTCATCTTATCTGCACCGTATATCATGTGCAGAACTGGATAATTGTTGTCTGGTTTATTGTTTCCTCATTCTCTGAGACTCCTGGAAGGTTTTGTTCTTGTTTTAGCACAAATCAGAGTGCAGGCTCACAGACTCGCGAGTCTGTGGCATGAGGAGCACAGCAGGAGCTCTGTAGAGGGATAAAGCACAAGCTGGGCACCTCCAGAGCTGTCAGCAAGGAGCCTCTGCTGTAAAATCTTTTGTTCTTTGGGATCTGAAAAGTTCCTGGTTCTCTGATGCTCCTCAGACTGGTTTTCTTCTCTTCCAGCCACCTCCCCTCTGGTATCTGCACAACTTGCCTGGAAAACCCAGGGACTATCAAAAACTGAGAGCTGTGAGGCTTTAAAAACAAACAGACATTTCACCTGTCTCCAATCAGCCCCTTCTCAGGGCTTGGCTTTGATTTCCCAGCACAGAACAGAAACGGAGAGGATTTTAATTTCCTTGGCTCCCCAGAGCAGCATGAATGAGGCTGCAGCCTTGCTTTGGCCTTGTGTTATTAATGGGCTCCATGCTTGCAAGTGTCTCATTCAATATATTTGTTCCAAGTGCTTCCAAAAAAAAAAAAGGGAAAAAAAAAAAGAAGAAAGCAGACCTCAGGTTTCTGGGCCTAATGTATGTGACCTGACAGCATGAATACATTAGATCTTCCCCAGAAACACACAATTCCAGACTGTGCACTGGATCTCCAGCCTTTTTATCTTCATCTGGGCTCTAATCAATGTGCTGGCATCGAGCCCCATTTTCCTGCCAGTCTGGCTCAGGCTTTGTCTCCCTCTGACAGGGTGTGACATGTCTGGGCTCCCCGGCCAGGCATCCCCAGCATCTCTCCAACTTTCCTGCCCAATTTCTTGGCCCCTCTGTGCCAGAGCCAAGGCTCCCCCAGCCCTCTGCAGGCACCAGGAGTTGTGGCTCTGCTCATCCATCATTCCCCAGCCCCAAATTTGGTCCCAGAATCCAAACCCGAGACCCAGGAGCTCTCAGGCAGGTGGTGGCAGTTCCCACCCCGTGTTTGCTTTTCCCTTCCCAAGCTCTGGTTATCTGCAAACCCTTCAGTCCCTCAGAGGAAGAGCTGGTTTATATTATGGGCCTGGACAGTGTCTAACCCAGGAGGGCCCCACTTTGATTAGGGTCTCTTGTGACCACCGTAATACGAGCACTGCTAATAAAAATGCATTTGAATCAGAAAAAAAAAAGGCAGTGATGCTCCTTTTCCAGTTAATTCCTCACTTGGGAAAGCCTGGGAGAAGTGAGATTTTCAGCCAGAGGTGAGGTGGCCTGACTTGACCCATCCCAAGCCTTTGAGCTGTCCTTGCAAGCTGAGCTTAGCAGGAGCTGTGCTCATCTCTGCAAAGCCTTCTGTGCACATCCAAATGTGCCACATATTTGCCTTCCCAAAGCTGGACCCGCTTCTGTTAACAGCAATTAATCACTTTAGAGCTAGTCTTTTTATTATTATGAATGCAGCAGATGTGTTTCCATTAATAGGTCCCCGAGTGAGCCTTATCCAGCATCACTGATACTTTAATGAAGGAGATTATGTGGCCTAAACAGACTTTTCATTTGCTGCATCCTCCCTTTTCTATCTGCACTTCCCAGTGAGCAAACAAACCCGAGAGGGGATCTTGTTTCGGGCTCAGTTTCAGCACAGAAGATAAACTCTCTGCCAAATAACAAAACGTGTCCCCTGCTTTAATGTGATTTGTAGGAGCTCAACCTCGCCCTGCTGTGTTTGCAGGGCTCTGACACCAAACATCAGCCCCAGCACGGAGATGTCTGCGCCCTGCTGGGGGGCTCAGAGCTCTCTGCTGCCCCAATTAACCCCAAAATCCCAGCCAGGAGAGGGCAGGCACTCGGCTCCCCAGGGATGTGTCTGCCTCCACAATATGGGAATTTTTTGAGCGTGCTGGTTGCCATTAAAAACTCATCACTTCCGACAGTGGCTCGGAGCTAGGAAGTCTTTGGGTGCTTAGAAGAGAGTCCCTAATTAATGGCAGTAATTGTGAGGGTCACCAAGCAGTGCCACGTGAGGCTTCTCAAGCCAAGAGGATGTTTTACATTTTCCAATGTTTTTCCTTTGCGGGGTCAGACTCTGCAATTTCTTTTCCTCCCCTAAACCATTTCTGGAACCAGATCACTTCACCCCACATGGCTTCTTCACCCATTTGCAGCTCAGCATCCTCTTTAACTGAATTTTTGTCTTTACCTCGGATGCTAAAAGCAGAAATAAAGAGGTTGCCCTGCTCCTTAGTAAACAGAGGAGGCAGTTCCTTCTGTAACACAGACAGAAAAAACCCTGCACTTAAACAAGTGCTCTGGGATTCCTGAGGAGCACCTACACTGTATAAATGCGTAATTTTAAAATCCAGAAGGATAAATGTGCATAAATTCTATAGATCTGCCTTGCCCTGCTCTGTGAAATAAAGAGTAATGAAGTTGTTGTGTCTGCAGGAGGGAGTTCAGCCCCTCAGGATGGAGGATTTATCTGCTGGACAGGGACACGGTGGCCTCAAAGGTGGGAGTGCAGTGAACTCCCAGGGGATTGTTCTTCAACTCGGCAGCGGCTTTTGGGTCCCTGCACCAAATGTTTGAGGTCTGACAGAATGGAAAAGGATGAACTTTCCTTCACACCCACATCCAAACAGCTGCACCGTGAAAAGGCAGAGATAACGAGGCGACGACTGCCCCCAGCCTTGTCCCTTTAAACCAAACCAAAACAAAGCGCTGCCTTTTTAATTTGAGCCCAATTAATTTGAATAAAGTGAGGAAATCACATCTGGGCTGTGGCTGCTCGAGAGCTCCTAACCACAGCCTGCGTGAGGTTATGTCAAGGACTTGCTTGTCAGCTTTGCTTTAACTCACATATGGGACCGGGGAGGAAAGAAAACCCAAGAGTTTTTACTTTCTGCAGTAAAAGCCAAACTAACATAAAATGAGATTAATGGCAACAGCAGTGACTGCTTTCATTTCCCAGTGAACTGTCTCAATAGTACTAGTAATCAAGATCAGGTTGGCTTTTCATTTTTTTTTTTCTTTCTTTCTTCTTTTTTTTGGATTAAAAAAAACCAACTTTTCATCAGAGGAAAGAAAAAGAGATACTTAAAATACATAGACACATCTGTTCTCCCATATTAACAGCATTACGTCTTTCTCCATGTGATGCATAATGAATCATCTCAGTGTGTTTTGCTTTATAGTTTTGTACAAATCCAATTCCTTGTGACTTTTACTGTAATAATAATATTTTCCAATTCAACAGTACCTTTCATTTTGAGTTTCTCAGCACTAATCAGAAGTGTGCTGAACCCATTGAAACAGCTCGAAAAAGGGAGGCAGAGATGCAATTACGAGAAATTGAATTTGTCTCCTAATGGGGAGAAGAGAAGAGCTCCCTTTCTTAAGCAAACATATAATTTTCACTGCATCCTGCTCAAAGGAGCCGCTGTTGTCAGCTCCCTTTGGAATGCTTGGAAACACGAGGCTTGGAGCACCTTGTAATTTGACTTTTTGTTAATTTGTAAGGTTTAAATTACATGGATAGTGCACCCTGGGCAGGTCACACTTCTCACTCAAACCACTGCTGGGTCTGTGTGATGAGCATGGGGCAGAGGTTCTGCTTCCATCATCCATGGAACCATCCATGGAACCATCCATAGAACCATCCATCCATCCATCCCTCCATCCATCCATCCATCCATCCCTCCATCCATCCATTAATCCATCCATCCATCCATCCATCCATCCATTCATCCATCCATCCATCCATCCATCCCTCCATCCATCCATCCATCCATCCCTCCATCCATCCATTCATCCATCCCTCCATCCATCCATCCATCCATCCATCCCTCCATCCATCCCTCCATCCATCCATCCATCCATCCCTCCCTCCATCCCTCCATCCATCCATCCCTCCATCCATCCATCCATCCATCCTTTGGGGAGTTGGTGTTGAGGCACAGAAATTAAATTCCAGCATCTTCTCCCTGCTCTGCCGCCCTTTGGATGCCCTTGAGCACTGCATTTCCCTTCATGGCCTCGCTCAGAACAACTCTGGGTTTTCCTGATGCTCCTCATGGTCCAAAATCAGATCCATTTTTTCTTTTCCTTCCCCATGGCCACTTGGGAAAGGTGATCTGAGATCCCTTTTCCCAATGAATTCATTAAACTGAGCTAATCCCCAGCTCAGACCTGCAGGATTAGAGGGGATTGATGCTCCTAGGGAGGTCCCAAACCATATCTGAACCCTTCCAGCCCTGTGGAAAAACTCAAAATTTGAAAAACTCAAAATTTGGACACCTACACGGGCTTTACAGGAATTATTAACCTCATCTGGCTACAGTAATTAACATTTCCTTGAAAGACAGAAATCCTGAGACATCAGACCACGTGTCTGAAATGCTGCTTGAGGACAAAAGTCTTGTTGGCGTTTGCTACCAAAATCCAACAGGAGCAAAGGAATGTTTTCCACAGCAAGGAATGGGAATGATGGCTCTTTTTAAAACTAAAAATCCAAAAGAGACAGAGAAGAAAGAGCAAAAATTCTTGATTCAATTAAGTTCTTAGTCATGTAAATAGTTGAGAGTTTCCAGAAAGTAATGTCTTTATAGCAGGATGCCAATGCAGTGTACAGTTAAAATGTAAAAAATGTAGGAAAGTGGCCAAACCTTTGATTACAAACAAGATTTTCCTAACCCACCCATGACTTGGCATTTTGATCCTGAAATTTATCAACAGGAAAAGGTGATGATTTCTTTTTCTGGACTGAAATGGAAAATAAGTTAGTTTGTAGAGAAATAAATCTCGTTCACAAACTTTATTTGCTCATTACAAAAGCTTTTAGCATTTGATCACACTTTAGAAGGAGAAGGATTTTCTGGAAAGGGGATTGTTTATTTTGATTGGTTGCTTTATATAATAACTGCTTTCTATTGTATAATGTGAAAGGCAATGGAAAGCAAAGAGCTTTTATATAGCAACCATTTAATTAGAATAATTTAATTCCACTTTACCGTGCTGTAATAATTTAATTCCACTTTACCAAAATGATGACAAGGCTAAGCCTGACACTGGCAGCAAATACCAGTGTTGAGCACAGAGGAATCCCAAAATATCATGGAACACTCTCCAGTGTTTCAACCAGCATCCCTAAGCAATTCATTCTCAAACCTTGGACAGCTTTGTTGTTATTTACACTGTTCACTAAAATGGAAATTAAATAAAATCCTTGACAGAAGGTGGTTGATAAATGTAGTTTTATGTTATTATATAAATGCAGGATCATCAAGCAGGGTCAAACAGTGGGAACACCACAATATCCCACCCAGAACCTCCAAACCCAGAGTTTTTCCATGAACTTGAAGCACTGAATGAGGATGGATTTTAAAATTCAGTGTTGTCTTTTCCTTTATTCCCTTTACCCTTGCACTAAAAAAGCCATTAATTGGAATATTGTAAGCAGCCAATCTTCTTGCTCAGAGTAGAAAGGAAGGAAAGGCTTTTTCAACCCTAAATTTTGTTCATTGTGCAGCTCCTTTTTGATATGGAATTGCAGAAAGCTGAATCCATCTCTGAGCTCTCCAGTGTCCTTTCACCACGGACCTCCAACCAAAAAATACCTTTTGCCAACACTTGCTCCTCAGCCCCCTTAGAGCTGCAAGCTGGGAAAATAGACTAAATTAATAATAAAATCAACCCAGAGTGGAACAGCTCAGGCAGCTGGGGAATTAATCCTCCAAATGGTCACTCCTGGTTCCCCAGTTGGGTCCTCCCACATGGAAGAATGAGGAAAAATCGGGTACAAATCTCACCCTCCTCACTTTAGAGTGGGAAAGTTCAGCACCCCCAAAATGCCTCAAATTTATTTCAAATTTGAGCCTCCAAATGTGTGATCTCCAGTGCAGAGTCTCCACTCAATGTCTTGTTGATGGTTTATTTTGCTTTGTAGCACTCTGTGGAGTCCAGGTTTTACATTTTAAGCCATAAATTGGGAAGATCAGTAAAAGTTCACATAGCATGTGGTCTCTGATTAGTCATTCCCAAACAGTTGGGGCTACAGATTTTCTCATCCAGGTGTCTTTAGTACAAGGCACATTCCTCTCTCTTTTTTCACTGTGATTGCAACGCTTGGATTTTGCAAAACACAAGCTGTGCAATTTCATCAGAATTTATTTGGTATGAGGCAGCTGAAAAAAACAACGTTGTGCCAAGAAAATGCAAGGAGAGGAGAATTCACAAGTCATATATTGTGCAGCTACACTTCTCAAAGGGTATTTGTGTGTTTTAGTGGAGCACCAAGCATGTTCGTGTCTTTTATGACAGAATAAAGCATTCAGCAGCCCATGACACAACTATTCAGACTTCTGGCAGCCACCAGGCAGTTTCCACTTCTTTGAGTGCAAGATTCAGGGTGTGGAAACTTTCTACTTCCTTGGAAACTCTTCTGAAAACGGGTTTTCACTCAATTCAGCCTCTAAGTGTTTAAGAGGTGACTGAAATTCTGAAAGTGGACGGGCTGTTTTAGTGCCATTGGCAACCTTGGGAAGTTTCTCACTATGTGGAGGGAAAGGAGGGGAGAAAAGTGGGGGAGAAATCTGTGTTATTAAAAATCTAACTCGGGATTTTCAGCGAGCGCCTTGTCTCCCACTCCTTCTCTCCCTTTGAAAAGCAGGAGGCGAAAATAGCAGGATACTTTTCACTTCCATGTATTATTCACCCTCTGCATCAAAATTTCTACCCCTGCACTTGGAGCTCCACTTTGTGCTGTTGCTCAGAGCTGCTGATGCAGTGAGATCGGCCAAAACCTTGATTTAACCCAAAAAATCACACTTGAGAAAATTCCCACCATCATCCAAAGCAGCAGGGAAGATTTTGCCTAAAATTTACGTCACAACTTAAGGATATTCCCAAAGAATATCCCAATATTTCCCAAAGAATATCCCAATATTTCCCAAAGAATATCCCAATATTTCCCAAAGAATATCCCAATATTTCCCAAAGAATATCCCAATATTTTCCAAAGAATATCCCAATATTTCCCAAAGAAAGCCATGATGGGACGGGCTCAATGGATCAGGGATAGAAAATCCCTCTGGACGGGACTGACTTCACCCAGTTGACTTCACCCAAATTCATCAATTCAAAGTTGAACATCTCTTTGAAGCCTCTGGAGTGGCTGGTGGTGGGAGTGGCTGTGTCAGAGGTGATTCATGCCCTGCTGGGGTGAATCATCCCCTCTGGGTGCTCCTGCCATTCCCTGCAGCCACGGGCAGAAATCCGGGGTGGTTCTGGAGGAGCTGGGTCCTTTCTGATGTGCCACAGAGACAAGAGGGGACACAGAAATAACAGAGAATCATGGACAATCCCAAGCTGGGAGAACCCACAGGGATCATTGATCCAGCTCCTGTCCCTGCACACAGCCCAACAATCCCACCCTGGCAGCGCTGTCCAAACCCTCCTGGAGCTCTGGGACCATTCCTGGGCAGCACCCTGCACCCTGCACCCTCTGGAAAAGATCCATCCTGATATCCATCCCAACCCTCCTGACATTTATTATTCTCCCTGATGACAGAGAAAACTCGTGAAACCCATGTTCAAATCCATATCTCATTTCTTCGTGTACAGCTGGCTGGAGAAAGCTTCTATCAGTGACTCGATCTATTTTTGTGTAGTATTTAACAGGATGGTCACAAGCCTTTATGAACTTTCTGCCAGGATAAAATAGTCAGCGCTGTCCCTCCGCTTCCCTTTGGTCTCTAAATCTTGTCCTGATCTCACGGTTTTTATTTTTTTCCACTCCACTTTTAGATCTCAGCATTCCTTACCTTTGGGCAACCTTCACTATGCAAGAAAAAATTAGGACTGAACAAACTAACCTTGAGGTGATTAAAGAAATAACTCTATTCCCAATGGAAATATCTGAAATTCCTCAGCAATACCATGAGAAACTAATCTTGAATGTGATCTGATTTCAGAGGATGATTCATGGTTTCTGACTCAAGAGAAGTTGTTGATTACGGTTTAGGTGCCTCATCTTAAACAAAGAGACACTTTTTTATTTTGATACTTTCTAACTAAACAAACTCTTTTTTCTTTCCATGTTGTCAGTATATTGTGAATATTCATAGCTGTGGACAGATTAACACGTGGAAAATCAACATTTCTCATGGAGCAGCCAAAGGAGACGAGGCAAGACCTGAAGCAATGGGGGGAGTTTGCCATGGAGCTCTTTCTGACTGGATTTAGGGACAGCAAAGCCTCCTCTCTGCACCCTCTGACCTTTTCTTTGTGTTTGCTACATCATTTTTTGCTGTTTTCATGGAAGTTCTTGGAACAACCTGTGCATTTCTCAGGGCAAGGCTCGTGCATGTGCCATAACAGAGCATTCCCAGTATCCATGGAGGGATGGGGCTGTAACAGAGCATTCCCAGTGTCCATGGGGGTAATGGGGCTGTAACAGAGCATTCCCAGTGTCCATGGAAGGGACAAGGCTGTAACAGAGCATTCCCAGTGTCCATGGAAGGGACAAGGCTGTAACAGAGCATTCCCAGTGTCCATGGAGGGGTGGGGGTGTAAACAGAGCATTCCCAGTGTCCATGGGGGGAATGGGGCGTTAACAGAGCATTCCAGTGTCCATGGAAGGGACAAGGCTGTAACAGAGCATTCCCAGTGTCCATGGAAGGGATGGGGCTGTAACAGAGCATTCCCAGTGTCCATGGGAGGGATGGGGCTGTAACAGAGCATTCCCAGTGTCCATGGGAGGGATGGGGCTGTAACAGAGCATTCCCAGTGTCCATGGGAGGGATGGGGCTGTAACAGAGCATTCCCAGTGTCCATGGGAGGGATGGGGCTGTAACAGAGCATTCCCAGTGTCCATGGGAGGGATGGGGCTGTAACAGAGCATTCCCAGTGTCCATGGGAGGGATGGGGCTGTAACAGAGCATTCCCAGTGTCCATGGGAGGGATGGGGCTGTAACAGAGCATTCCCAGTGTCCATGGGAGGGATGGGGCTGTAACAGAGCATTCCCAGTGTCCATGGGAGGGATGGGGCTGTAACAGAGCATTCCCAGTGTCCATGGGAGGGATGGGGCTGTAACAGAGCATTCCCAGTGTCCATGGGAGGGATGGGGCTGTAACAGAGCATTCCCAGTGTCCATGGGAGGGATGGGGCTGTAACAGAGCATTCCCAGTGTCCATGGGAGGGATGGGGCTGTAACAGAGCATTCCCAGTGTCCATGGGAGGGATGGGGCTGTAACAGAGCATTCCCAGTGTCCATGGGAGGAATGGGGCTGTAACAGAGCATTCCCAGTGTCCATGGGAGGGAATGGGGTTGTAACAGAGCATTCTCAGTGTCCATGGGAGGGATGGGGCTGTACAGAGCATTCCCAGTGTCCATGGGGGTAATGGGGCCATAACAGAGCATTCCCAGTGTCCATGGGACAGATGGGGCTGTAACAGAGCATTCCCAGTGTCCATGGGACAGATGGGGCTGAGTTTCCACCCTCAGGGAGGTTCTTCTTGGTCCTCCCTGGGATTTATTCCCCTGCTGGGCAGGTCTGTGTGGGGAGCTGAGTGTGTAGCTGGTCACTCATGCCTCAGTCCCAGTGCTGAGTTTGCTGTCCTATTCCCAGATCTCCATCAGCTTTCCAAGAGATTTTCCTCTTCTTTGGTCCTTACAGGGAGTTCCCTCATCACAATTCCCTCCAGGTGCTGGTGGCCTCGTGTCCTTTGGTGTGAGTGTGGCCAAACCAGGACACAGAGTGAGCAGAAAGCAAATGCAAACCCAATCCTGCATTTATCTAATTCCCATTTATCCTGCAGATTTCCAGCAGTGGGTGGAAATGAGAGGGAACTGGTTTGTCCTTTGTGTGGTGGCCCTGCCACAGTGGGGACAAACCCTGTGAGCTCAGGCACCCAAAGCAGGGGGATCTTGTCTGAGCTGGGCTGAGCTGAATTTTAAAGCAGGTGCTGGGAGAGAACAAGGATTTTAAATTGAGAATATCTCACCATTGTTATCTACAACAGCACACTCACACTTGTCAGAACGCTGCAGCAGGAGGAAAGACTTTTGAATTATTAATTCCTGAGGGCTAATTAATAGGAAGGATGCTGGGAAAGCCAGCAAGCACAAGTTCAAAGCCTGCATGTTTGTAGCTGTGAGCAGCCACAACCTGGCCTGGCTTTCAGGCAGCCAGTGACACCTTTGACATCACACCCACATCCAAACAATGCTCAAACAGTGACACAAACACACCAACCTGGCACTGCAGAGCCCTTGTTAGCAGAAGGCAGCTAAAAGGATTTGATTTATAATTGATTACCAAAAAAAAAAAAAAAAGAAAGAGAAATAAAACAAGAGCTTTTGCCAGCTGTTGCCTCTGCCGAGCCAATTCAGCGCACGATAGTGAGCAGATTGTAAGGCTGAATTTCTGATTTCTGATTTCAGACTTGTCTTTTTTCCCTGCCTTTTTTCCCTTCCCTTTCTTCCCTTTTTCCAGTTGGATTTTTGAAATCCAACTGGACAATGTGGAGATGTTGTTTCTCCAAGGCAGAGGTGCTGCTGCAGCTCTCAGTTATTCCCTTCTGAGCCCTCCTAGCTCAGCCCACCCTGCCCACGCCGTCCCGCCTGCAGCATCCCCCCGTGCTGGGCCTGCTGGGGGATGGATGGATTGATGGGATCCCCATTCCCACATTCCCAACACCCCTCTGCAAGCCCTGAGAGGCACAAACACAGAGCAGCTGCAGGCTGAGCTCCCCTTTGGAGGGCTGACATTCAGCTGGCACCCAGCGGGTTCAGGGAACTGGAACGGGAGGAGAACTCCCTGCTGCAATTCCCCTCCAATTTCTGCTGTTTACCCCAGGAATAAACTCCCTGCTGCTGTAAAACCCCTCCCAGAGGGTCCAGGAGGAAGGCAAGGAAGGCAGGAATGTCAGCCAGTTGGTCAGTGGCCAAAGAACTGGCCAGGATCCCGTGTTTTATTCCCAGTGGAGGAGGGCTCGTGGGCCTGGCTGCAGATCACCTGCCTGGCATTTCCTCCTGTCTATCCTACAAAAAAACCCCAAATGTCACACCCTAAATCAGTGTTTCCTCCTTGGAAACACTTCCTCCAAGGAGCCTCTGCCTCCTTGTCTCACTTGTTCTTAAAGCTTGCAAAGATTTTCACCTTGCAAAGATTTGCCCCCTCCACCTGATACGTTCTCTTCATCAGATGTCTGAGTTCCACTTAACCCCCCAGGACCTGTGGGCAGGACTGGGAAGGGTAATAGCAAACAGATTACATGCTTAGCAATAGACTAAGCACAATTAGGCCTCACATTCCTCTCACTCCTATAAATAACTCTCAGTTTCCTCTCCGTGTCTGCAAATTTCATTAGTATGATGGAAAGAAAAGAAAAATACACACACACACTCACACACACACACTCACTCACACTCACACACCCCAAGCTCACTTTTCCTGCAAAGCCCAGAGCTGATCTCTCAATCAAAGGTTTTGTTCAGCCTGGGGGAGGAAAGGGAGTTAAACCCACACCCCCACCAAGCCTTTGGCCATGAAGGGAAAATCCTCTGCAGATGGCTGAGGAATTCACCTGCAAGAAACAGAGAGAATGAAAATCCCTCTTTGCTGGGCTCTGTTTGCAGCCTGCAGCTGGGGCTGTGGGGTTGGGGGCATCTCCAGCCCTTCTTGTCCTTGATCCCAGCAGAAGGGTGGGTGTTATTGCCAGGGCAAAGCCTCCAGATCCTCTTCAAGATCTCTGCCTGGGTGTGAGTGTTCCCAGGGCTGGGATTCAGGTGTGAATTTCAACAAGTAAAGATGGGAAATGGAGAGGATCCTAAAGGCAGGGAAATTGTGAATTTCATTCTCGATGAAGGACACAGCTGTTCACTGAATATTCAAGGTCTGCAGGTCTTCATCATCTTCCCTCAGTGGAGACCCCCCCAGGTAACCTTGAAGTGCAGGTAAGTACGGGCTGCAATTGCAGGGGGGACAAAACTCTTCTGTCCATGAGACCTCAGCTAAGTTATTAAGGAAAAAAAATAAATTCTTATTAACTG
>VXBR01008388.1:0-14510 GCA_013400215.1 Cisticola juncidis | reverse complement strand
AAAAAAAGAAAAGGTCAGGCTGAGACAGGAGTGTAAAAACCCTCGGAAACTTGCTGTGGCCAGCACTGTGATGGAATTGATAAAAGCTGGAGGTGTTCCCCTGGGTGTCAGGGCTGGACTGGCTGCTTTGCCCAGGGTAGAAAATCTGAGGTGCAAATAGAACCTGGGCAAATGGAGCTCTGGAAATGTGGGAATGTGTCCCATGAAAGGGTACCTGAAACTCTGCACTGACAGAAATGCTAATTGTTAATGGCCAAGAGATAATTGGAGAGTTACACCAGGACAAAGCTCTTGAAAGGCAAAATTGTTATTTGTGCAGGGATGAGCTGGGTGGAGCTGTGACGGTGTCTGCCACTGCCACCTGTGCCACACCATCCCTGCTGTGCAGCAGAGGCGACAGCAATGGCACAGCCAGTGCCACCATCCCCTCAGTCTGGATGTGCTGATCTGGCTCTGCTCTTCTGGGCATCCTCCTCCTCCCTAAGCCATGGCAGAGGTGGGAAAGAAATGAGGTGCTGAGGGATTTTTCCCCTCAGAGCAGAGATATCTCTATTTTAATTTCTCTCTCATCTCACCTCATGTGTCAGTATACCCAAGTGTGGTGCATAAATAATGAAACCCGGACAGTTCAATGAATTATTTTCTCTTTTTTTCTAGAAAAGGTTCTATCCCTTTCTTTCCCCTCCCTTTCCACATCCTTCTCCTTTCATCTCCTGAAGAAAGACCCTATAAGAAATGATGGGCAGCCCTCCAGGAGTAATGAGACCAAGATAATAAAGTAAACCTCCGAAGAGAAAGAACTGGCTACTGCAGCTGCCTTTTTGCACTTGCAGGGCCAGCAGAAAAACCAGAGCCTGTCAGACACATAAAGCAATCCAGGAGACACCAACAGAACCTGCACCAGCTGAATTTGAGCCCCAGACAATTCTCTTAGCTTTTTTTGAGGTGCTGAGTTCTGGGCACCCCACAGCTGGGTAGATGTTGACAGACCCTTCAAGGTGTGCCAGGGTTTGGATTTTGGGCTCCTCCCAAAAGCAGTGCCAGCCCCCAGAGGGGAGCAGCTCCTCTCTGATCTCCCATGTCAGAGCCTCAGCCACCCAATTTACTCCTGGTGCCGTTATCTGCCTCCGACCGGGAGAATTTCATTAAATTCCAACTGAAGTGCAATAATTGCCTGGCTTTTCTTGCCGCCTTCAGCCCATTGTTGTTTCGGTCTCCAGTGGCTGGAGGATGCGGAGATGGAAAGATCCAGATGAATCTAAGGAGTTAAAGGCTGGGAGAGCCCATTGTTCTGGCTCAATGTTTAATGAGTTCTGCCCCAACCCATTATTTTGCCTCATCTCTTCATTGCTATCAGCAGAAAAGCGCAAATTATAGTGTCCCGGTCCTTCAGCCCATAATGAGCTCATCCCAATGCAAAAGAACTCTTATCTCTGACGTGTTAAAAAGCCAAATTGCTGCCTATCTTTGAAGTGGTGTGAAGCCCCAATCAACAGCGTTAAGTGAGTGAATCACTTGGGAAGCCACACTCCGAAGGTCTCCTTGTTATTATTAGAATGGAGGAGAAGAATTAAAGATAAAGTTTGAACCTACACAATGGAAAATTAGTGTAGAGACAGAGAGAGGCCTGCCTGCTAAAGAAATAGCGCTAGGAATGATGAGGAAATACTTTATATTTCCTCTCCCTTGAAATCCAAGTGCACTTCTTCTTAAGGCTTGATGCCTTAAATTTTATCTTTCATGTTTTGCAGATTTTGTGCTGCCTAGGTGTGTAGATAAATTAAGTGTTTAAGTATCTCACACTCAGGCTCACTCAGCTCTCTGCACACAGCACGGACACAAAACAAATCCTTCTCCTCTGCACACCCAGGACAACTTTCAGCCCCAAAAGCACAAACAAGGGGGGCTGCAGGCAGGAACAAGAAGGATGGGACCTCCCAGCCTGCAGCTGCCATTGGACAATTCAACCCCAAAATGCCAATGGAGCAAAACTGATCCAAGGGGGAGACCTGGGCAGCGTTTGTCCATTTGGGACCATTTTGGGTCCCCTTGGGTGCAGCGCTGGCCTGGCTCTTGTCCTGCCCAAGGTGGATCCTCAAGGCCTTTCAATAAATCTCTGCTTTATTCTGCAGCTCTGCCCAGTCTCCGCTCCAGCTCAGCCCTCCCAAGGGATCAGGCTGGAAAAAAACAGGTTCAAAGCTGTCACCCAACACTTGTGGAGAGGATCCCTGCCTTTTCCAGATGCAGAGCATCATGGAATGCTCACTAATCCTGGTTTTCATCACAGAGTCATGGATGGGGTGAGAGGAACCTTACAAATCCTCCTGTTCCATGCCCTGCAGAGTGACCTGAACCATTTACTGAGCTCTGGTAGCTCCATCCTCACCTGTGGGGAAGGGGCCTGCAAAGGTCCCAGCTCCTGCTGGCCACAGTGGGAGAGCTTTTCCCTGTTTTTGGGGAGTGTGAAATGGGAAAAACAGCCAAGGCTATGGAGTCGTGAAATACAAAATACAGGACCATTTCTCCTAGAAAAAAAGAGAAGGATGAAATCCCTGTTGTCATTGTCCCATCATCGTTGTCCCTGCCCTGGGGCATCCCCTGTGTGTGACACACGGTGTGGCCCCTGTCACCTCCCACAGGATGGATGTTGGGGCTTATGGAACACAAAACGCTTCCTGTGAAGATTTAAGCTGCCTCTGCCTCGAGCACCGCAATCAAAACAAAGGCAAAAATAATACTTTTTGTTTTGCTAATCTTCTGTAGGCTTGGTAAAATATATAATAGATTCCATTAAGCCCGAGTTAGTTAATTACTAGGTAGGAAATCCAATATCTTCTCAGGGTTATTTTCCAGTTGTCATTTTGCAAGAGAATTTCTGCTTTGACGTCATCGCAAGACAAAAAACACTCTGTGGACAAAAGAAACCACAAATCGGGGGAAAAATACATCAATATTGTTTTTCTTATAGCCTGCCACTCATTGGGTGGAATTTTGTGCAATATTGTGAGCCTGCCTCTGGCAAAGCTCCGTTTCCAGCCCAAAGTGTGCAATAATAGGAGACAGCTCATGGAGCCATTCCTGGAAAAGCTCTGCAGGCTCTGCAGGTCCTTTCAGGGCCACCCTCAGGTCCTGACCAATGCCTCAAGGATCACTCCTTGTTGAATAAAAAATAAAAATACACGTGGGTGTTTTCATGTTGGAGTCCAACACCAGCATTTGATTAATTTTCCGTGAATTCTGTTGCATCCCCACACAGGTGTAAATCAGTTCCACGACCTTCCTTGGTAAGCAAGGATATTGCCATTACCAGGATCCTTGGAACAGAGAGGTAATTAGGCTCATTAATATTAATTAGATCACCCACTGCACCTATTTTCCTGCTTTGGCAGGAGCTGAATGAAAATACAAACTGACTTTAGCAAGGTTTCTAATCTGGTTAATTACTATCCATACAAAGCCATAAAAGCACCTTTCAAACCAAAATACCTGGCCATTTGTTCTGCATGGTTTTGTGGAAGTGCTGACTGCAAAAGTTCCTGCAAAAAAAAAAATCCACTATTCTGTTGGAATCTGCAAGGCTGAGGTGGAAGTTAAATATAATTTAATGTTGGGGTTTTTTTCCTCTGGAATTTTGTTTTGGAAGAGAACCTGAGGGGAAAAATTCTGACAATGTCAAAATATTCTGTTTTGACTATTTCAGAACAAAATGTTTAGAGTTTCCTGTTCGGGATGGATTTTGTTTTGAATTTTTTGGTTTCGTTATATTTTTTTTTAAATAATAAATACATTATATTGTGTTATAGACAGAAACATTTGAGAGCCATAATGAAAATAAGTGGTTTTATCTACAGAAAACATTTTCTGGAGTCTTTCCTGTGGAAAACGTGACTTTGGAGCTGGAGGCTGAGGGATTGAGGGATGCAAGAGGGAGAACCTGGCCTCATCTTTCATCGTCCTGCTGAAGCACCCATCAAATCACTTTTTATCGGGCTCCCAGCTTGGATTCAAATCTCCAGGTGCTGTTTTATGGAGGGTAAATTGGTGGAGTCCAATTTGATTCCCCTCCTGTTCCCACCCGAATCCTTTTTGTTTAAAGGAGTCCTGAGCACCTTCATTTTCCAAGAGCATTTCTGAAAAGCCAGGACCGAGAGAGGTCAGCCTGGATTTCCAAAACTGAATAAATCCGAATGAGGAACCAGCTTAAATCCTCGGTCTGGAATGCTTCAGGCACCTTCCCTGCTTCTCCTCTCCTTTCCCTGAGCACAAACTGGAGTGGAGCTCATTATCTGCCTTAATCACCCATAGAATCACAGAATCCTTTTAAAAGGCAGAGCCAGCAAACAAAAGCAGCTGGAAAGAAGAAGATTTCAGGCATCATAAAATGCTGAAAGTACCGAGGGTTTTCAATAAAGACATCTCCATTCAGGATTTCTCTTTCAAAAAACTGCACTTCTTGATTATTCCTGGAACATTTAAAAACAAAACAAAACAAAACAAGCCCAAACAACCAATCTTGTAGGTATTTTTGTCAAATATTTCCATTCTTTTTCCAAAGGAAATGGTTGATTTTATAACTGCAGATTCCTCTTCGTGAGCTGTTCAAGAAAAATCCCAATATTTTTCCATTCATTAGCCAATCCAGGCTCACTCTTGCATCCACAGAAAGGTGTTGCCATCATAAAACTGGGCCACAGTGTTTACATTTTTATGATGTTCTCATAATTAGCAACTTTCTTTGCTGTCCCTCTGGTGACTAATTAAAAAGCAGCTGATCCTCGATGGAAACTTTAAGAACATCCTGTTTTGAGGTTATTCTGCTGCTGTGGCCCATATTTTCTGCCTTTTTTTAGTTTTTTTTTTTCCAAAGCTGAGGGTAATTCTACAAAAATAAGCTGGTTGTTGTGTCAGGTGGGACGTGGTGTTTATGAATTCTGGTGTTGCCATGTCCTGCATGGCTTCATAATTTCACCTACATCCATCTACACCAGAATTTCTGCACTCAGGACTTCTCTGTGCATGAAAAAGTAAAACAAACCCTCCAGGGGTGGAAAACAGGGCTCTGAGAATGCCCCACACCTTGCAGGCTGGCTAAAATAATAAATAATAAATAAATAATAAATAAATAAATAAATAAATAAATAAATAAATAAATAAATAAATAATAAAAATGGGCATTTTTTGGTATTCCCTCATGAGTGGGGATTAATCTGAGACACAAATGTTTCACCAACAGGTTCCTCTTGTTCTCCAAGCCTGGAGGCTCCAGCAGGACCACCCAAGAACCCCAAATATCTCATGAGGTTCCACTGAGAGGAAACCTGTGGGAAGTGGATTTGTAGAGAATTCTCAAAGCTTGACTGAAGGCTCACAGAGTCTTGTGCATCTGTGTGCAAACTCTGAGATAAAAAATGCTGATTTAAAAAGGCCAGGGAATAGGAGAGACATTGCTGAGAGAGAAATGGAACTGGAAACAAGTTTGAAATGATGATTTTGCAAATAAAATAGATACTTTGGAGAAACAGAACTATGAAAGGTGCACTGTAGTAGGATCCACAATGAGTAATTTAAGGTGATTGGCTTTAAGGCATTAGCAGCATTGTGTGGCAAAAGCTGATAGGCCAAAAAATACTTATAATATAATTAGGAATTTGTTTGGCTTCTGATTGTGATGGTTTGGATTGTGACATCTGCACCATCTCACCCTTCTCATGAGACAGAAAATGGAATAAAAGTTCCTTTTACCTCAGAAAAAGGTGTAATTGAACAGAAACCAACCTGCTCCTCACCTCATACCCATGGTACCCATCATCATCACCATCATCATCATCATCAGACCCTCTTGCATTGGATCCAGGGGGAATTGGGGTTGAGGCCCCTCAGTGTTTATCGATATAAAAACATCAGGAACAATGCAGGACCAGGGCTCTGTGTTTTCCCATGTGTCCATTGTCCCCTCACTCGCTGTCAAATCCCTCTGATGAGGATTTCGTGAGGGGACACCTGTTCTCTTGCCAGAACTGGCTCTTATTTTTAAATTCCAAGTATTTTTCAGTGTTCTCTGAAAGTGGTTGCAAAGGCAGGAAAGCAAACTCTGCCCTGGCAGGCGGGAAAGGAGAGAGGTTTGCTGGTGCTGCAGATCCAGAAAATCCAGCCTGGCTGCAAGGAAGGGCTGAGCTGAGACTCCTTCTGGGTTTTATCTGCAGCCCAGGAGTGGGAATTGTGTGGATTTGGGATACCCCTCCCCACAGAGCTGCTGCAAGGGGGGCACCAAAATTTCCTCATTTCCAAAGGAGCCTTTCTGCCACCCCAGGTTGGTATTTACACCCCTAAATCCAGGCCTGCAGAGCAGATCTGATGGAAACTGCTCACCCCAAACCCCACATCCCTGCAGAGGATTCCTGCCTGGCTGGAAACGAGCGGGATTTGTAATAAATTTGGATGCCCTCCATGGAAACATTTCCATGGGAATGAGGGGAGGGCTGTGGATCCATCTGTGAGGAGCAGGGGGAGTTGGTGCCTTCTGCTCCACCTGGGTTCCTCCTGCACGGCTCCACTGCTGCCAAAACAACAAAAAACACCAAACAAACCATCCCCAGAGGAGCTGTGGGATCACTCCAGAGTCCTTGGGCAGGGAGGAACTCGGAAATAAATGAGGAACCCAAAAGTGGCAGGTCCCACCCACAGCCCTTTGCCTTTTCTGTGCTGGTGACTGCTCACTGCTCACAGCTGATGGCATTCCCGGGTTACACTTGAACCTGAATTGCTGCAAAACAGAGTCAATGTCACCTTCTAGCTCTGCAATTCTCCTGCAATCCACCCCTTGTAGCTGGGATTATCTGTCTGTCTGCCAGGCAGAAAACAAGACGTGGGCACAGAGTTTGTTTTTCCCACTGGGTGACAAATTTCGAGCCTCCACCACTTCTCCTTCCCCTCCGTTGGCTCCTCCAGCTATTTCTGGATTCACTGGTGTGGCTGTTGCTGCCTTCTGGCTTTGCCAGTGACCATTTCCCCGTGTGTTTGCTGAGTGTAAACATCTTGCAAAACAGAACTTGTGCTTCCAGGAGCTCCCAGGAGCAGCAGAGGAAAGGGGAGTTGCTCAGAGCCCATCTGGTCTCGTAAGCTACAGCAAGGAGTTTCTCAAATTAGAAATCTGGCTGCAAGATTTCAGTGTCTCGGGCTACTGGAGCCGTCAATGAGTGAGGAAATGAGGAAGAGGTGGAAAAAATGAGCCCTGCAAACACACGAGGAACACTTCAGTGCAGCCCTGAGCGTCGTGGGGGGACATTTTCTGTTTTATAGGGTAAGGAAACTTTGGTGCCCCCCTTGCAGCAGCTCTGTGGGGAGGGGTATCCCAAATCCACACAATTCCCACTCCTGGGCTGCAGATAAAACCCAGAAGGAGTCTCAGCTCAGCCCTTCCTTGCAGCCAGGCTGGATTTTCTGGATGTGCAGCACCAGCAAACCTCTCTCCTTTCCCACCTGCCAGGGCAGAGTTTGCTTTCCTGCCTTTGCAACCACTTTCAGAGAACACTGAAAAATACTTGGAATTTAAAACTAAGAGCCAGTTCTGGCAAGAGAACAGGTGTCCCCTCACGAAATCCTCATCAGAGGGATTTGACAGCGAGTGAGGGGACAATGGACACATGGGAAAACACAGAGCCCTGGTCCTGCATTGTTCCTGATGTTTTTATATCGATAAACACTGACTCACCTTCAACAACGCAATCCAGAGACAATCAAGGGAAGTACGTGGGGATCTCGTGGTCTTTGCTGGCTTTGTTTTGTTTATGACCCCAAAACACCGCAAAAGAATCTCCATAAGCGTGTCCCATGTCTGCAAAGTACTGTGAATGGAAAAGAGATGAAAAATCAGGGAGAGCCTCTTTCCTGACACAGGAGCTGCAAAAGTTGTGGAGTCGGAGCTCAGCATTCCAAGTTTGCACACGGAGTCCATTTCTTGTGGCTATGGCTTCTTTCAGAGGGTGAAAAAACCCATGTTTTTCCCATTTGTCTTTTTCTTTCCCACCAAAATGCTGGGTCTTGTAACATTTGAAATGCTGGGAAAATGCATTTCTGCCTTTGGAAGGGGGCTGAGTGTGGGATCAGCTCCAAAAGGGCCCAGAAATGCCCACAGCTGACCAGGGAAAGCCTTCTCCTTGCACTGCCTGCTGTAAAGGCACCGATATTCCAAATTTTCAGTGATCTCTGGGCTTTAGGGATGTGTCCTGAATGGCATTTTGATAAAACTCAACAGAGACATCACCCTAAAAATACAGTGCAACCTCATGTCCTAAGAAAACGGTGATGGGATCTCAAGCTCCACACCCTGATGGCTTTTGCAGGGAATCAGGGAGGATGTCCAGAGCTGCCAGACCAGCAAGGGTTGGGATCATTCCTGCAGGGTGTAGGTACAGACAGGGGTGCTCCACATGGCAAATCCTTCCTTGCAGAACCATTGCTGGGCGTGAAAACTCCCCTACACCCCCCAAAAATTCAGTGGGAAATCCTTGTTATTCTCACTGAGAGCTGGATGTTACCTTACATGGCCTAAAGCTCCTCAAAAATAATGAGAAGTGTTCTCATTAAAAAGGAAAGAGGGAAAAAGGCAGAGCTTGTCCCACTGGGGCTTGTGCAGTGTGAAATCTGCCAGGATTCCATCCCTGCAGAGCCCTCAGGGGAGCTCAGATCCCCACATTCCCACTGGGCTCAGGGGGATGGGATGGAAGAGTTTGGGCTCCCCAGCCAGGACTGATTGCACAGATCTGAGGGATTTTTGGTGGCAGCAAGGCCTGGGCAAGATGTGATGGTGGGGAGGAGTCACCTCCCAGCACCTTTTATTGCAAAGCAAAGCCCTGATCCTGGAATCCCTGTGCCCAACCCATGGCATCCACAAGGGGCTCCGTGTCCCTGTGACCCAAAGGCCAATGGAAGCTGCAGCCAGTTCTGCCACCAGGAGCACAGGACATTTCTCCTGGAATGTTGTCCTTGCTCAGGGCCTGTGCAGGCAGAGGAAGGACCCCAGTGAACCCATGGATGTGCAGCTGCTCTCAGAAACAGCTCAGCTGCTACAGCAGAGCCCTCACCCTCCCCATGACAGCTTTTATCTGTTCCTACTTTTACCTGCTCTTCCAAGAAAAGTGACTTCTCTTTCCCTTAAATTTCCTTTCATCACGCACAAACATCCCACCCAAATTTCTCTTTTTTCTTTTTTTTTCTTTCTTTTTTCTTAGTTACCACACAACAAAAACATTTCTCTTACATGAATTTTGTCGCTCAGGCAGAGCAAACCATCACTCCTGAGCGCATCCCCCCAAAGCCAGACTGGAGTGACTCAGCCGGGCAGGGTTTGATTCAAACCATTTGTCCTGTGGTCAGAGCAGATTAAAGGCAGATCAGGTTGCCCCCGGAGCAACGCTGGGACAGCGAGAGTGAGAGATGTTGGCACTTGCTCCTCAAACCACAGGCAGCTCGCGTGACTGCCGCTTCCTCCGGCCTCCCCTGCCTCCTGGGAGTGCCTTTTCCACGTGGGAACACCTGTGTGACCCCGGGGTGGGACAGCAGAGCGTCCCTGGGCACAGGGGGGTGTGGGGCACTGCGGTGTGGTGACCCCAGGGTGGTCAGAGGGCAGCAGGGATGGTCAGTGTGTGGCAGGGGTGGACAGTGCTCACCAGGGATGGTCAGTGCTCACCAGGGATGGACAATGCTCACCAGGGATGGACAGTGGACACAGGGACAGTCAGTGCACACAGGAATGGTCAGTGCATGGCAGGGATGGACAGTGCAGAGCAGGGATGGTCAGTGCAGAGCAGGGATGGTCAGTGCAGAGCAGGGATGGTCAGTGCAGAGCAGGGATGGTCAGTGCAGAGCAGGGATGGTCAGTGCAGAGCAGGGATGGTCAGTGCAGAGCAGGGATGGTCAGTGCAGAGCAGGGATGGTCAGTGCAGAGCAGGGATGGTCAGTGCAGAGCAGGGATGGTCAGTGCAGAGCAGGGATGGTCAGTGCAGAGCAGGGATGGTCAGTGCAGAGCAGGGATGGTCAGTGCAGAGCAGGGATGGTCAGTGCAGAGCAGGGATGGTCAGTGCAGAGCAGGGATGGTCAGTGCAGAGCAGGGATGGTCAGTGCAGAGCAGGGATGGTCAGTGCAGAGCAGGGATGGTCAGTGCAGAGCAGGGATGGTCAGTGCAGAGCAGGGATGGTCAGTGCAGAGCAGGGATGGTCAGTGCAGAGCAGGGATGGTCAGTGCAGAGCAGGGATGGTCAGTGCAGAGCAGGGATGGTCAGTGCAGAGCAGGGATGGTCAGTGCAGAGCAGGGATGGTCAGTGCAGAGCAGGGATGGTCAGTGCAGAGCAGGGATGGTCAGTGCAGAGCAGGGATGGTCAGTGCAGAGCAGGGATGGTCAGTGCAGAGCAGGGATGGTCAGTGCAGAGCAGGGATGGTCAGTGCAGAGCAGGGATGGTCAGTGCAGAGCAGGGATGGTCAGTGCAGAGCAGGGATGGTCAGTGCAGAGCAGGGATGGTCAGTGCATGGCAGGGATGGACAGTGCAGAGCAGGGATGGACAGTGCTCACCAGGGATGGGCACTGTTCACCAGGACAGGCAGGTCAGAAGGAGGAAAGGGGTAAAAAGCTCATTCAGCATCTCCCCATCCTGGGGTACCTGTGGATTTTTGCCCTGCCTCATCAGCAGAAGGGTTAATTCAGTCTGAGAGCCTGGGTCGGGTCCACCAAAGGTTCTGGGATGAAAATCCAAAGCCTGCCAGAAGATCTGAAGGAAAATCCATGTGATGAGCTGGCTGTGCTGTGCAGAGAGGTCCCTGCTGGGCCATCAGAGCTGGGGAAGGATCCAGGAGGGTTTTAATTGATTTAATAATTCCTGTTACAGTTTCACCCCATGCACTCAGTGCAGACTTGGAGGGAGGTGAAAGACAGTAAACCCCAAAGCTCTGGAGCTTCTCCTGACCATGATTTCACACTCTGGAGGGCTCAGGGCTGATCCTGAGCCCTCTGCTCAGCTCCAGGCTCCCTCTGTGCCAGCACAGCCGGAGATTGCACCACGGAGCAGCCTGGGGACTGAGCTGGCTCAGGAAGAGCCCAGCAGCAAAATAACATTTGGATTAATTCTGAGGAGCATCATTTCCCTGATCTGGCTCACAGCACGTGCCAGCACTGGAGGAGCAGGAGCTGCTGCAAAGGCAGGGAAACACCTCGTGCTGCCATCCCTGCAGGCACCCACAGCCTCCCCGAGCTCCAGGAGCTTTAACTTCATTTAGGAATTTAATTTAGGGCTTTATTAGCTCTAAACAAAGCATTTAAAACCCTGAGTCTGGCAGCAGATGGTCAGGGTCTCTTCTGGCTCTCGCTGAAACACAAAGCATAAAACCACAGGAGTGCTGTAAAAAGAGAGAATAAACATAAACCTGCAGTGGGAATCGCTGCAAATTGTCCTTTTTGTGGCTAGAAAAGCACATTTCTAGGGGTTTATATATGTTTTGATATATTTATATCACACTGGAGGCTGCCTACCAAAGTCCAGGCCGTGCTCATGCCATGCACCAGAGATTTATACAAAACCTTTCTCCCAAATTGATCAATCCAGCAACTCCTATAAACAATCATTTCCCTCATATTAGAAAAAGATGTTGAAGGCTTTGATTGAGTGCCTCATCTTCCTGAATCCCCTTTTTAGATCCAGGCCATGGGGTTGCAGTCTGGGATGCATTCTGTTAATGTCAAATCAACTCATTACCCAAATCCTTTGAGAAACAAAGCCTGGCAGCCTTGCCTGGACTTTTATTATGGATTACAACTCTTGTGATCAGTTAATCCAAGAAATTACTCAGTTCTTCCAGTTGACAAAGTCAAAATATGATTGCTCTTCAAAGAATGCAAACTCGGAGGAATTAATCTCTTCATCTTGGGGATTTAATCATTTTTTACTAATTTTATACCAAAATATTGCCATGTGTGGGCTCCATAAATCTGTCTCACCCTGTTAGCAGTTACTTTCCCCAGATGCTTTGAACTTTGAGAAAAAGTTGCTTAACCAAAAAACCACAGCCGCCACATGTTGTAATTTCCTCTTTGGGGGCATCTGGTGCTGTCTTTGCAGAGGTTCTGCCAAATTTTCCCCAGGACTTTTTCTCTGTTTGTTGTATTTCTCAGTATCTTTGGGATTTCTCAGTATCTTTGGGATTTCTCAGTATCTTTGGGATTTTAGCCCAGGAAACAAAGCCGTGTTGTCAGCACCTTCCCACCCCGAAGGATGAAGTTGCATAAACTCAGGTCTAGATTCAACATTTCACAAAGAAATTTCATTTCCCAGCCCTTTGAACTCTCCTGGACCAGTTTTCCACTGACTATTGGGTGTTTGACTTCTTGACCAACGTTGGTGTCAAATCCAGGGAAAAAGGAGGGAGGAAAAACTTCTGCAAGATAATAAATTAAGAAGAAAAAGAATAAAAGGTCACAATGTGAAATTTACCTTCATGTTCCAGTGCCCAAAACTTCCCTGTGAGCCTTTCTGTTGGTTTCAAAGGCTTTATTTTGGGAGGTGAGCAGGACTTGGCCCCCATTCCTGATGACAAACACGGACATTCCTTGGGTGACCTCTCAGCCCAGCACATCAAAGGTTTTGCTGGAGTTGCACCTACAAAGAATTTGCCTGGAGAGGCACAAAAAGCAGCAGGAACCTGCCAAAGTACACAGAGCTACAAGCAGGAGGTGGGGAAGATCCCTGGGTTGCCAAAAAGGGGTATTTAGGTGGAAATGGGTGGGATTTCCACTGGGAAAAGCAATGTGGGAGCTCTGTGGAGCCCCCAGCTCCCAGGAGAAGTGGGAATTCGGAAAATGCCATGGAGGTGGTCTGGGATCCCACAGGGAGAGTGGGAACAGAGGTTATGGGGCCCTGATGGTTTTGGGGTCTCCAAGGAGCTTGGGGAATGCTGGAGGAGCCTGGGACATGCACTGGAGGACACTGTGAAACCATCCCTGTGGAAAAACTGCCCAAAGTTTGTGTTGCAAAGCACAATTTGCACGAGCATTCCTTGGGAATTCCGGGAACTCCTCAGCACCCACAGGCTCATCCTCCTCCCCTGCACCCAGCACTGCCGGGCTCAGAGGTGCTCCACAGGGCACTGCTCTGCTCTCTGCTGCCCAGAAGCCTCTCTGATTTTGGGGAAAGAGGAAAAGTTTGGCAGGAAAGGCCCTCCCAGCACCTCCTGCTTGGCCTCGGCCACCACGGCCCAGGTGGGACCCCAAAAACAGGAGAAGCCACACGAGACACTGCACTCCCACCCAGAGCAGCTCAACTGCTCCAGCTCTTGTGCAGATTGCAGTGAAAATCTGATTTAAATAACTCCCTGTCTCCAGATCCTGGGGGCTCAGGTCCCAACCAGCACCAAGGTGCCCAGGAATTCCCAGCACAGTTCAAGCTCCAGCAGGAATCTTGACTCCTGCTTTTCCAACTGTTTTTGGGGAGCTGTTTCACTGTGTGCCCATGTAAAAGTTTACTCTTCTCCTGACTAATACGAGCAGCGAGTGACTGATTTTATTTGGCAGATATTGCTCATTTCTCCCATTGTTGTGGCTTTTTTTAACTGGCCTTTTTGAGGGTTGTTGTTTCTTTTTTTAAAGCGCAGATAAAACGAGCTGAGTCTGAATTTCGTTTTGCTTTCTGCAGCTTGGTTTTAAGTGGCAATCTCGTCATCACTGCTCTCCCCTGAAGAGACTGAGAGGGGAGAGTGAGTAAGCTGAGTTTATCATCTCCTTCCTGCAGAGCAGATGTGGCTCAGGTTGTCAGAACTCTGAGAACTGGGAGATAAAACCTCAGCCTGGAAGTAAATGTTTGATTTTTACCTTGCACTGAAAGGAATCTTTATTTATTTATTTCATTTATTTATTTATTTATCAGAATACTGAGAACTAGGAGATAAAACCTCAGCCTGAAAGTAAATGTTCGATTTTGAGCTTACACTGAAAGGAATTTTTATTTGTTTGTTTCTTTGTTTGTTTGTTTGTTTGTTTGTTTGTTTAAAGGCAGATTTGGTCTAAAAGCTGCCGTGGATCAAGAGGAATTTTGAGGAATGTGAACGTGCAGAGCTGAAGGGATGGAAGAGGAGAATATTGGGATGATTGAGAGATGGGAAGACTGATTCGGTGATCAGAATTTAATTTTACTCAGGTTTCCCAAGAGCTTATCTACTATTTCAAACAGGTTAATAATTTCTACTACAATAATCAGGTTAAAAATCACACAGAAAACTCATGCATTTTACAACAATCCTTTGCTTGCAGAAGTTGATTGAATCTTCTCTCTTCCAGTAAGCAGGTTCAATCCCATCTCCTGTAATTTTCAGTTCTGTTTGTTCCTGCCATGGCATCTTGGTTATCAATCCAGCCATGCTAATCAAGTCTGTTTTATTCTCTGTCTTGTGCATTCCCATGGAGAAGAGGAGCAGTCCTGGCTGGGTGTGGTCCTTCCTCCTCCTCCTCACACACCAGGGGAGCCACCTCTC
>VXBR01008387.1:40088-52179 GCA_013400215.1 Cisticola juncidis | reverse complement strand
GGGCTCCTCATTCCCTTGGGAATTCACCCCTGGGCTCTGCCCCAGCCCTGGGAACCACTGGGGTGCTTTGCTTGGCTCCTCTGAGTTTGCATCCCCACCAAAAGAGGAGAAACAGCTGCTGAGGGCTTTTATAACTGTGAAAATGGGATTATTGCAGGGAATGAGGGCCAGCAGATGCTCTGGAGATAAGGGATGGGACAAGGCACATCTGAGCCCTGCTGGGGGGTGCTGGGGACGAGGGCACCACCAGAACCCAGAGCACAGCTTTGACCCTCAGGGCTCCCAAACTGCACCCTCAGCTCTCCAACCCTTCCTTTCCAAAGCCACTTCACCAAAGTCATGCTGCAAATTGGGCAGAATTCATCCCCTTTGTATGTTTTTTTTTGTCTAGAATTCACATCTTCAAGTTTTCCTTTTAAGGCTGCCTGTTCCTTCCCTGCTGAGCATTCCTGCCTCCAGCCCGAGCTGTCCCAACATCACTTCAGCTTCTACCCCACACATTCCCAGCCCATTTTCCTGCCCTTTCTGCTCACCAAGCAAAAATGGAGCTTTTTATAAGCTTCTTACAGTGACACCTGAAAGAGCAGTGCTGCTGTCAGCACATTCCCAGCCTTTCTTCCCTGAGAATATTTCCCAGAGCCAGCCTCACACCCTGCGTGCCCCATTGGAAAAGTGATTTCCCTACAAAGGGCTGGGATTTTCAGGGAGTTCCACCCAGCAGAAAAGGCCTGAGAGTGGCTGTGGATGGTGTCCAGCAGCTCCTCGTGGCCCAGCAACCTTCCCCAAACACCGAGTGCTTCCAGGAAACGGGAAAAAACACACATCCCACGGGACTGGGAATAAGGCCTGGATGAATCACTGCCCCACACACATCTTCAAGGAAATGAGGGGAAATAAATGAGTTGAAACAACACAAATGCCTCGCTGGGGGCCTTGGCTGGGGGTTTATCCTGCAGCCACAGCATCCCAGTCCCAATGGATGCAGAGCCTGGCTCAATCCCAGCTTGGGGCTGGAAGGAAAGCACCACAAACAGCTCTGCTGACACAGCAGCCTGTGGGGGAGCTGTCAGAAAACCTCTGTGCTGTTGCAATGTTTTCCTGGTTGCTTTGTGCACTCTGCAAACAGATTTGGCAAGCAGGCATTGTTACCCTGGATCCTCCTCCAGGATTCACTGGGGCTGTTTAGCACCTGCCACAGCCATCCTGCATTTCTGTGAGCTGGCACTCACTGCTGGCCCTGCAGTGAGGATTTATTGTTGGTTCTGTTGTCTCAGGATAAACCACAAAGCCAACAAGGGTTATAAAAGTGTCACTCCCAAAGAGTCCCAGTCCCAAAGAAAGAGTCAAACTCCCAAAAAGTCCCAGTCCCAAAGAATCCCACTCCCAAAAAAGTCCCAGTCCCAAAGAGTCCCAGTCCCAAAGAGTCTCACTCCCAAAGAGTCCCACTCCCAAAGAAAGAGTCCCAGTCCCAAAGAGTTCCATTCCCAAAGAGTCCCACTCCTAAAACAGTTCCACTCCCAAAAAAGTCCCACTCCCAAAAAAGTCCCACTCCCAAAAAAGTCCCACTCCCAAAAAAGTCCCACTCCCAAAAAAGTCCCACTCCCAAAAAAGTCCCACTCCAGGGTCTGAGGATGCTCCTGCTGGTTGTTCCCATCACCTCTCAGCTAAGGGATAAGCAAGAAAACCCAATAAGCAATAAAATGTTTGAAATGTTCTGGGACAGCTGGGAAGGTGCTTTAGCCCCCAGACACTGCTTGCTCCATGACCAGGTTATCTTAGGGTTGGGATCATGCAATGGTTTGGGATGGAAGGACCTTAAAGCTCATCCAGCCCCAGCCCTGCCATGGCAGGGACACTTCCACTGTCCCTGGCTGCTCCAGTCTGGCCTTGGGCACTGCCAGGGATCCAGGGACTGCTCTGGGAATCCCAGCCCAGCCCCTGCCCACCCTCCCAGGGAAGAATTCCTTCCCAAGATCCCATCCAAGTCTCTCCTCCTTCAGTTTAAAGCCATTCCCCCTTGTCCTGGCACTCCAGGTCCTTGTCCAAGGTCCTTCTCCAGCTCTCTCGAGCTCCCTTTAGGTCTTGGGAGGCCCCAATTAAATCTCCCCAGATCCTTCTCTTCTCCAGGCTGGACACCTCAGCCAACAGTCTCAGAAAAGTCTCTGGCAGCCAAGTGCAGAAAAGTGCAAAAATATCCAACAACTTCTTCAATTCTGCATTTTTTGTTAATTAAACAGATTGATCAGGGAAAACCCAAACTGCTTTATCAGCAAGGCAGGCCTGAACCAGACTCTCCTAAAATCCTGCCCCTTCCTTGCTTTGGAAACACAGCAAATGGAAAGATGGGAACTGATGGAAACACAGCAAAAATAAAAGAAGGAAGAATTAATTTGATTTGATTTTTGGAATTGATCTTCTACCCCCTCACATTTCCTTTAGCACACAGCCTATTTCTGTTACCTTCTGCAGCTCATTGAAACCACCCCTGACTGCAGTGGTGGCACCTCCTGAGCCAGGCCTCTCTGGCTCTGTGTCAGAATTGTTTTCTGTTCCATCCACGATGAGCAATTGGATCATTCCTGCCAAAAATCTGGGTGAGTTCAGCCCAGGTGCTGTGACTGTTCCCTGGGGACCGCCAGGCATTTCCTCTCCCAACCACATAAAACATTAACACTCCTCCCCTCCCTTTTAGGAGTTCAGAAATGGCAATTTATACCCAAATCAATTTTACTCTGCTGCCTCTCAAACCCTGCAGTCACCACAAATATGGAAAGCTGATCACTGGATTTAAGAAGGCTGGGACAGATAATTAATTCAAATGAATCTCTGACCTTTGGAGCTGTTAAATCAGCAGCAGCTTCTGGATGCACCAGGAGAGGGGATCTGGGCCTTGCTGAGGTCTCCCTGTGCCCTTCCAATGCTGCAATCCAGGAGTTTTCCATGCTGGGAACAATTCCCTCAGGAGAGGCTGGAGGATGCAGAGGCTGGAGGATGCAGAGGCTGGGGGATGCAGAGGCTGGGGGATGCAGAGGCTGGGGGATGCAGAGGCTGGGGGATGCAGAGGCTGGAGCACAGCCAGAGGATTTGCCAGGGAAGGAAAAGGGCTCTGTGGTGATGGGAGCATTTCCCAGGATTGTGCTTTAAATACCCTCAGCATCACTGCCCTCCCATTGTTCTCCTCTGGAGTCAGGGGCAGGCAGGATCAGGGAAAAAAGGAAATCAAAATGTCAGTACAGGTTGGAGCTTTCTGCAGGGAAACTGCAATGGCTTGCACAGAGAAAAGGGAAAGTTCTCCTTTTTTCCTTTATGTAAGAATTCCCCTTAAACTTCCTATATTTGTTTGGACAATTAAATATTCAATTAAAATCCTTCCAGAGGGAAAGGTGGATGATATCTGGAATTCAGGCACGATATCACTTCAGTCAGGGGTTACACCTCTCTCACTATGTACATATATTTATTTATAATTTATATAGATGTGGCACTGTGTTGTTTGTAAACACATCACCAATCTAAAGAGATCTATACTTAAAAAAATTATAGCACCAGGCTCTTAACTGGCAGCAAATTATTTAATCTGGGATAATTTAATTAATTTCATCCATATAAATAGTTCAGCACATTCTATAACACCAATACCTAGAGGAATAAAATTCCACAATTCTGAAGGCATTTTTATTTGGATAAAAATTAACAAACCCATCCTGGACGTGTTTTTATGTTCTAAACCAAACTCAAATATTTTAACCCAGCTCCCTCCCTGGGAGGGTGGGGAGGGGCTGGGATGGAATTCCCAGAGAAGCCCTGGCAGTGCCCCAGGCCAGGCTGGAGCAGCCTGGGACAGTGCAAGGTGTCCCTGCCATGGCAGGGGTGGGAATGAGAGATTTAAGGTCCCTCCCAGGCATCCAATCTGGAATTCCATAGCTCTGTGAACATCTGAAGGTACCAAATGCTCATTTCCAAAACAGAACCCCCATTTAGACATTAAATACACATTTCGACATGAAACCTTTCCCATTTTCACTGCTGTTTCTCCTAAAACCACTGAACACTGGTGCCCACTGCAGCATTTCTGCTCCATTTCCCATGGAACACAGGGAATGGTCCATGGTCACCCCCTCTGGGATGGGCTTGGTGCTGTGGTGGGGGAGCCCTGCCAGATCCCACACACTCCCTGCCCTTTCCCAGGGATGGAAGGGGAAGAGTTTTCTCCTTGCAGCCCCTCCAAGAGGAATTCAGCTGCTGGGGATGGCTGTGCCCCTCTCCTGCTCCTCACAAGCTGTTCCTGGAGCTGGGAATGTTTGGAAATCCTTGGGCAGTTGATGCCTGGAGCAGAGCCAGGCTGAGCTCGCCTGTCCCTTGGAGTTTTTACAGGATAAACACTGCTCAGGCACTCCAAAAGCACCACACTGGCCATGCTGAACTCTGTGAAACTCTGATTTCACCAGGTTCAGCTGGACTGCCCCATCCTGCTGCTGGGTGAGGGCCTGGAGAAACAAACACGGTGGTGCTGATACATCTCAAGAGGAAACAAAGCCATGTTTGTGACAACACCGTGACTAATCCTGGAAAAGAGATCATTTTCCAAAGTTCTGGGAACACACAGTGATGCAGGAAAGAACAAAGGAGGAGTTATTGTTAATCACAACCAAGAAAATGAGATTATTGTGAGATAATTCACTGGCCAATGAGAGATGAGAGAAACCAAACCATTCACCAATACAGAAATGAGATTTTATAGACATTGATTACTTCAACAACTGGACATAGCTGCTCTGGTGTTTTAATTCCATGTCCATCTAATGCTCTGAATAAAATGTAATCCTAGTTGATTTTAAGTCCCAGGAGTGGTGCCTACAATAACTAAATACAAACTTTGCAATCCAAACCAATCACAATGTGGATTTTGATTTGTTCTTTGAAATAATTGCAGGGGTTCCTGAAGAGTAACCTGCCTTTCCTGCTGTCAGGGTGCTCAATCTGCTGCAATCTGTCACCTGGAAATCCTGCAGGAGAGTAAAATTAAAAACCTGCAAATTGGCATCACACATTTTATAGGGTGAGCTGAAAATTGGGCAATAGAATCCCACAATCATTCAGGCTGGAAAAGATCTTCAGCATCATCAAGTGCAGTGAATAATTCCATGAGTAATTTATGTATCTACTGACATAAATACAGACTATAAGTGTTTAACTTTGAGCAAACCTTTAAAAAACCTAAGTACAAAATTTGTATGTGAAGATAAAACACCACATTTAAGTTAATTAATCTCCCTGCAACACAAATTTTTCTTAGAACAGAATTAACAATAAATTCTACTTGTTTTCCACTCTAAAGAACATCCCCAGCTACTCAAGGAAGGAATATTTAATTATATATATTTATTATATAATAAATATACATAAATATGATATATATTTATTCTCTTAGACCATATTTTGTCTAAGAGAGGTTAAAAATGATGAAATAATTAATGTCAGGATCACCTCTGAGGCACAGTGACAGTGCAGGGCTGTCCCTCAGGGGTTTCTGTCCCTTTTGGGTTTGATGAAAGGACCCTCAGGGCTCAGCATCCCCAGCTCCTGGAGAAGGCACTGAGAGAGGACAAAGAGGGGACACAGAGGGGGCACAGAGGGGACAAAGAGGGGACACAGAGGGGACACAGAGGGGACACAGAGGGGACACAGAGGGGACANTTGATTACTTCAACAACTGGACATAGCTGCTCTGGTGTTTTAATTCCATGTCCATCTAATGCTCTGAATAAAATGTAATCCTAGTTGATTTTAAGTCCCAGGAGTGGTGCCTACAATAACTAAATACAAACTTTGCAATCCAAACCAATCACAATGTGGATTTTGATTTGTTCTTTGAAATAATTGCAGGGGTTCCTGAAGAGTAACCTGCCTTTCCTGCTGTCAGGGTGCTCAATCTGCTGCAATCTGTCACCTGGAAATCCTGCAGGAGAGTAAAATTAAAAACCTGCAAATTGGCATCACACATTTTATAGGGTGAGCTGAAAATTGGGCAATAGAATCCCACAATCATTCAGGCTGGAAAAGATCTTCAGCATCATCAAGTGCAGTGAATAATTCCATGAGTAATTTATGTATCTACTGACATAAATACAGACTATAAGTGTTTAACTTTGAGCAAACCTTTAAAAAACCTAAGTACAAAATTTGTATGTGAAGATAAAACACCACATTTAAGTTAATTAATCTCCCTGCAACACAAATTTTTCTTAGAACAGAATTAACAATAAATTCTACTTGTTTTCCACTCTAAAGAACATCCCCAGCNGACACAGAGGGGACACAGAGGGGATCCAGGGAGCAGGAGATGGAAAATTGCCTCCTCTCTGAGGGGCCACTGCCACCTTGCAGGGAGGAGTGGCTGCTGAGACAGTGCTGAGGAATTTTGGGGAGAATTCTCTCCTGTGCTCCCCTCATTTCAAACCCCCCTGAGCCATCACCCCCTTGTTGTGCAAATATTTAATGCCTTCTCCAAACATTGTGCAACCAAACGCCTCCCAAGTCCTTGTGCTGTTGCAAGCTTTGTTTCCCAGGGACATGCACTGAATCTTTACAGCATCACTGTCAAAAAGGCAGCATTACAAGGGGGTTTTTACTGCTGTCAGGTAAGTAAATGTTAGCCTCAAACAAATTAAAGTTTTGTGGGGTGAGGGGTTGTGCCTCCATGCCCATGATCTGCCAGGAATTCCATTTGAACACTGCTTTAGAGGCTCCATTTCAGATTCCCATCTTTTAGGGACCTGCCCAAACATCTCTGGAGAGGCAGAACTGCTGCAGAGCTGTCCAACAACCAAACATCCCCTGAGCTCCCCTGTGACAGCCAGCTAGCTCCAAAAATCAAATACTCCCCTCAGCAGCTCAGCTCCAAGGGCTGTTTTAATTCCTGTTTGTTTTTAAACAGGCCCGAGCATGATCCCACATGCATTTGTTACAGTTTCCCCAGGCAGCAGGGTGGTTTCAGGTTATTAACAGGATTAATTAGTGCCCATGTTTGTTTATTGCTGGCTCTGGTGATGGGACCTCACTGGGCATGGAAGGGATTGGTTTGTCTGGAAAGGTTTCCCTGTCCCACAGCAGCTCCAGAACTAAAAGGAAATGATCCAGGAGAGGTTTGCCAAATGTTCTGTTCTCTCTCCAACATCAGTGATATCTGCAATGATTGACTCCCTGTTTATAATCCATGTCCTTTCACTTTCCTGGGATTAGGTCATGCAGATTTATTCCAATCTCCTTGCAAAACAACATTTGGGGAAGTGCAAGAAAAGAGGATCCTGTCAGTGCTCACGTGCTTGGAGTTTCTGCTTCTCTGTTTCACTGGGTTCACAAGGGGTTTTTATGTGTGGGAATGTCTGACACTGCAAAAGCACTGATCTGATACAGTAAAAACAGAAAATTGAATGAAATGTGGCATTAAAGGGGATTTTACACCATCAACCTTCAGGCTGGAGGAGCCTCCAGGCAGCAGGAGCAGAAGTGCTGATGGATAATTCACTGCAAAAGTGGCAACAGCAGCTCTGAAACTTCCTGGTGCCATTCCCATTGCACAGGAACTTGGTGCACATTTTAAACCCAACATAAAATGACACAAAATAATAGAAACAGCATCAGTGAGTTGGTTTTGGCCAGAAGATGTTACCAGACCTTCCTGGTTGACTTCAATATTGTCCCTTAAAAATCAAGAGCTGAGGTGACCTAATATGGCCTGAAAGGAGCTGCAAGGAAGATGGAGAGAGACAATGTGCAAGGGCCTGGGGAGACAGAACTGCTGCTGACACAAAATACAAATATTTCTTTTTAAAAAGTAACCCTATTCGTGATTTTAAAATAATCAGAAACCTTCAAACCCAAATTTTCCTGGGGAAAATGAGCCACTCTAAAGCAATATCCATATTTTATTCCTGTAGGTAAGGTAAGTCCCTGCCAGCAGTGCATTAAAAGGTGAGCAATTCTTGATTTATCCAGCAAAATATTTGGAGGCTAATTAAAAATAAATTATTTGAGATTAATTATTGAGAATAAATCCCAAATCAGTTAAAATCAAGTAACAGGACTCGTTCTTAACTACAGCAAGATGGGGAAGTTAAAACTGGAAAAGTTGCACAACCAAATAAACTGAATTTTGTCCAAATTCACTGTATTAAATTACAGTCAGCTGGTAATGATTGTGAGCCAGTGAGGTCTGGTGTATACAGGGGATATAGAAATCTCCTCCAAATATGAAACAAATTAGGAATAATTGGCCTCTAAACAAGCACTTCATGTATGAAAAAGGAAAATGCAAACCTCAGAATGCTTTTTAGAGCCACTGCCTGACCCAAGCCTCTTTTCCAGTTCCAAAGGAAGGTGAGCAGCTGTGACAAAAGCTGTGACAAAAGGGTGACACAAACCAGCTTGGGCAGCTTCCCAGAGTGTCCTGGTTCCTGAAGGGGAACAGAGAAGGGGAGAGGGAGAGAGGCTCTGGGACAGAACTGACACCAGCACAGTCCTCTTTGGGGTTGGAGCAAATCATGTGGGATGAGAGGGAAAAATAGAGAGGGAAAAATACTGTAAAGGACAAAACCTCCCTGTGCCACATTCCAATTAACCAGAATATACAGAATCGTGGAATTATGGAATGGTTTGGGTTGGAGAGGACCTTAAAGCCCATCCCAACCTCCCACTGTCCCAGGCTGCTCCCAGCCCTGCCCAGCCTGGCCTTGGGCACTGCCAGGGATCCAGGGGCAGCCATAGCTCCTCTGTGCCAGGGCCTGCCCACCCTGCCAACCAGGAATTCCTTCCCAAAATCCCATCCATCCTGCCCTCTGTCCATGGGAAGCCATTCCCTGTGTCCTGTCCCTCCATCCTTGAAGCCCCTTCAGATGAGGCCACAGTGAGGTGACCCCAAAGCTTCTCCAGGCTGAGCACTCCCAGTTCTCCATCCTTTCCTGCCAGCAGAGCTGCTCCATCCCTGGGATGGCCCTGCTGCCCCTGGGGACTCAGTCCTGCAGGGGATTCATCCCTTCAGGTCCTGTCGTTCACTTCAGCTCCTCTGGTTCAGTTCTGACACTGCAGAGCTTCAGTCCCCTTCACCAGAGGGCCTGAAGCAACCCTGGCTCTTGGAGGATGCACTCCCAGCTTTTAAGGGTCCAAACGCCTCAGAGTTTAAAATAAATATATTTCCTACACTTATGTGCTTATGGAAGCACAAAGCCTTGTGCTTGTTCACATTTACAAACACTCCCCAGCCTTGACCTGGACCAGTTCAACATCTGAGCTTTTGTTTTTCAAAAGTCAATGTCTTTTGTAAGTTCAGATCATCAGCAAATTACAGCAGCACCAAGTGTAGGAAACGGCCCTGGGATTGTCCCTGCTTTGTCACAAGGGTTCAGTGCCCTTGTCACAATGACCCGGGGTTACTCACGGCCACCTGGTTGTCCCCGGGAGGAAGGAAACTGCCCTGTCACCGGGACAGCAGGAAAAGGAGGAGAACGCGGGGGGAAAGGAAATGCATCCACAGTCAGGGATGGGGGCAGTCAGGGCTCTGAGCCGGGCAGGCTTTTGTGACAAAGGCGCATTTACAGGCTTTTAAATCTTTATCAGAAAACCCCCCACAATCAAAGGCAGCAAGGCTGAGTGTGAAACCCCCGCGCAGGGTGGGTTTAACCCCTTCCCCGAGCAGCAGGAGCAGGGGAAGCCGCTCCCACCTCACCCCACCCTGCCGCACATCCTGCAGCGGAGCCTCCCTCCCGGCCATCCCCGGCCATCCCCGGCCATCCCCGCTCCATCCACCTCGCTGCTCCTGCCCGGGACCGGCGCTTCCTGCGCTCCCACGGCGCCCTCGGCTCTGCTCATACCCGGGCTGCTGCTGCGAGGGCAGGCAGGGCACAGCGGGCACTGCCCAGACCCCGCTGCCACCCAGGGCAGGCAGGGCACAGGGGGCACTGCCCAGACCCCGCTGCCACTGCCCAGACCCCGCTACTGCGAGGGCAGGCAAGGCACAGCTGGCACTGCCCAGACCCCGCTGCCACCGAGCACAGCCGGCACTGCCCAGACCCCGCTGCCACCGAGCACAGCCGGCACTGCCCAGACCCCGCTGCCCCCGAGGGCAGGCAGGGCACAGCAGGCACTGCCCAAACCCCGCTGGCACTGCCCAGACCCCGCTGCCCCCGAGGGCAGGCAGGGCACAGCAGGCACTGCCCAAACCCCGCTGCCACCGAGCACAGCTGGCACTGCCAGACCCCGCTGGCACTGCCCAGACCCCGCTGCTGCAAGGGCAGGCAGCCCGGGTGTTTCAGCTTGAAAGGGACATCAGCGCTGTCACCACTGCGAGGACAAACCAGGAAACGTTGGTTTCGCCCAGAACAATATTGGAGATAAACACGACACGTGTCTCAATAAGGAAAAAATGATCCTCTGGCTAACCTGGCTACCAGGCAGGGTCACCTCCACTCACCCAGGTTGCTCCACGCCCCCTCCAGCCTGGCCTGTGTGAAACGTGAACCTAAGGATATAATCTGTTAATTACAGAAGCTGTTTCAGGAGAGAAAATCATTATCAGCAAATTAGGACAATCAGCTGGGTGGTATAAAAAACTGTACTAAAGAATGATACTTTACCAATTCCCTCACTTAGCAAAGCCTCAGAAATACTGAATTTCCAGTTCTGTGAAAAAGTGTTCCAGTAATAAAGAGATACTTACAGCTCCACAGGAGACAGTTTGAGTCCTTAACCAGAGTTTTGATTTAGTTTTGATTTACTTCTCTGAGGTCCCAGCCCAGAAACCTGCCGCAATACTCATGCAGAGCACAAAAATAGATTCCCAGCTGCACATACAAACCCCTGTCTGCTCAGATGGTAATACAGCAGGTCATTAAAAATCAGCTTTTTTAACACAGGAAGTGCTGCAGCCTTTTACATTTTACCACATTCAGCCTCTCCAAGAGATGCTTCCAGGAGGAGCAAGGCAGCAAGCCCACTTGTATCCCAAACATAATTTTAAGGCAATCTGGCTGCTTTCTCTGTTGATTTTCTTCATGTTACTAAGACATGACTATACTGGTTTCAAAACCTTCACTAAGTGAGATTTATTCCAGAGATGAATGTCTCTTGTGCCTTACATTTGGAATATTTCAGCTGTGTCCCAGGCAAAGCGTGTCAGGGCTCTGCAGCTCTGGGAGGTGTTGAGTTGTGGTAATGCTGAGAAGGAGCTAACTGCGTTTTTCCAACCATTACCTGTGTTTGCTCTCATCTGTGTCAGGATTTCACATCTGGCTCGAGGGCAGGCTCCCTTCAGACAAATCCTGTGACCCTCAATGTCCCTGGCTCCCTTCAGAACTCCTGGTCCTGCTCAGGTTCCAGCATCTCCCCGGCTCCCAGCCCTCCCTGAGTACCCCTTGTGCCCCTCATCTATCAGAACCCCTGGCCCCCTTGAGTTTCCCTGGTTTCCCTTCAGATTCTGGCACTCCTCAAATCCCTCTGAGCCCCCAGAATCCCTGGTACCCCTCAAACTCCTCTGTCTCCCCTTAAAATCCCTGGTCCCTCTGAAGTCCCCCTGGCTGCCCTCCAAGTCCTCAGTCCCCCTCAAATCCTCCTGGTTCCCATCGAGTGTCCCAGCCTCTCCTCAGTGCCTGACACCCCTCAAATCCCCCTGGCTCCCATTGAGTGTTCTAGCCTCTCCTCAGTACCTGACACCCCTCAAATCTCCCTGGCTCCCCTCAGAAGCCTCAGTCCCCCTCAAATCCCCCTGGCTCCCCTCAGACACCTCAAATCCCCCTCAAATCCTCCTGGCTCCCCTCAGACCCCCTCAAATCCTGCTGGTTCCTCAGAACCCCTGGTCTTCATTGAGTGCCTCAGGCTCTCCTCAGTACCTGACACCCCTCAAATCTCCCTGGCTCCCCTCAGAAGCCTCAGTCCCCCTCAAATCCCCCTGGCTCCCATTGAGTGTTCTAGCCTCTCCTCAGTACCTGACACCCCTCAAATCTCCCTGGCTCCCCTCAGAAGCCTCAGTCCCCCTCAAATCCCCCTGGCTCCCATTGAGTGTTCTAGCCTCTCCTCAGTACCTGACACCCCTCAAATC
>VXBR01008387.1:13665-27889 GCA_013400215.1 Cisticola juncidis | reverse complement strand
TTGTCTGAGGGCTCCCTCCCCTGCCCTGATGAAGGAGATCTCGTTGGAGTCCACCATGTGGTGGGCGCCGTCCTGCAGCACGAAGCGCACGCCGGAGATGCGGTGTCCCGACACCAGGCCCTTCTCACAGGCCTCCCGGAACCCCTGGAATCACAGCTCAGGGTCACCGCAGGAGCCTGCAGCCCCTGCACTGCCAGCCCCTGCACTGCCAGCCCCTGCACTGCCAGCCCCTGCACTGCCAGCCCCTGCACTGCCAGCCCCTGCACTGCCAGCCCCTGGCACCTCCGTTTGATTTTACAATAAAAGCCACAGAACAAGGGAAAATGGCCTCAGGATCTGCCTTTTTAAGGGACTCCACAGCCAAACCCCAAAGGAATGCACAGTGTGCAAAGAACTCTTGCCTGAGCTCTGCCTAACAAGATTCCTTTAAGACTATGGGTTTTTTTTGGATTTGGTAAAAATCTTAAAGTGCTGCATCATGGAAAAATGAAGAAATAATTGTATGTTGGTACAAGAATTCTGAGATATTGATAAGTTAATTAAAGCTGTGTGTGATAAACCATACAGAGAGGCAGTCACAGAGGAGATAAAGAAACAGAATCTGGGAACTGAGGCAGGAAATGCAGCTTAATTACAGTTTCCTCCATAACTGGCCTCAGAGAAGTCACAGAAGTTACATTTTTTGGGGTTGGGAGGAGAACTGTGGGACCACAACCAGAAGCAGAAGAGGCCAGGAAAAAGCAGCTTGAGCAGGAGGCTCTCACAAGGGAAACAGAGCCAGCACACACCAAGGGAAACAGCAGCTCCTGAATTAACTGAAACCCCAGGAATGCAAGACATGAAGTAAAAACACAACTGTGATCCTGCTGCCACTGGAACAGCAGGAAAAGCCTCCTTTGCTGGGGCAAGGCAGGCACAGCAAATGGGGGTGGGACTGCAGGAAAACAGGAATCAGGATTTTCTGTATCAGGGAAAGGTCTGTACCTTCTCCACAGCGGGCACAAACTGCTTGGGAATATTTGTGCCGATGGTTCTGTCCTCAAACTCCAGCTTGGTGAAGTCCTCTGGCTCCAGGGGCTCCAGCACTCCGATGACTTTGCCGTACTGACCTGCTCCTCCCGACTGCTTCTTGTGGGTGAACTCAAACCTAAACCCAACAACCCCCGGACACCACTGGTGACACACAGCACAGCTTTCCACAGAAAACACTGCCATTCTGCATTTCAGAACCACAGCCTGGCTCGGGCGGGAAGGGAATTTAAATTTAAAATTCTATGGGCAGGGACGCTATCAGGTTGCTCACAGCACCATCCGACCTGGACACTTCCAGGGATGGGGCGGCCACAAATTCCCTGGAAAACCTGACCTCCCTACCCTCCCGGGGGAGGATTTATTCCCAGTATCCCGCCTAACGCTGTTTCAAACGCCATCCCCTGCTGCTGGAGGGATGCGCTGCCCCAGCATCGCCCCGTTCCGCGGCTGGAGCCCGCCCCGGCCCTGCGGCCCCGCCCGGGCGCTTCCTGCGGGAGGAGGAAGCGGCTCCCGGGCCATGGAGCCGCCTCCGAGCCCCTTCCCGGCCGCCGGGGCCATGGAGCCGCCTCCGAGCCCCTTCCCGGCCGCCGNAATGGGGAACCGGGAACGGGGAATGGGAACGGGGGACCGGGAACGGGAATGGGGGACCGGGAACGGGGAAATGGGGAACCGGCACGGGAGCTGCGGCGCGCCCGGCGCCAGGTGAGCGGCACCGGGAACGGGAATGGGAACCGGGAACCAGGAATGGGGAACCGGCACGGGAGCTGGCACCGGCGCCGCCCTCTTCCCTTGGAGCGGGCAGAGCACAGGGCCAGCTCTGGAGGCGGGCGTGTCCCGCTCCGGGACATCCCAAACCCGCCCGGGCGCGTCCCGGTGTCCCCGCTCCAGGTGACCCCGCCCGGGCCGCTGATGCCCAAAGGTCCTTTCCAGCCGCAGCTGCCCTGCGGTTGTGTCACCGCGGGGTGACA
Organism: Cisticola juncidis; assembly: GCA_013400215.1. Taxonomy (NCBI): domain Eukaryota; kingdom Metazoa; phylum Chordata; class Aves; order Passeriformes; family Cisticolidae; genus Cisticola; species Cisticola juncidis. The sequence goes on along the minus strand of VXBR01008387.1, from coordinate 25,889 downwards.
GCGCCTGTGCCCGGCAGAGCTCAGTGTCACCCGATGTCACCCGGCCCGGTGCCACCTGCGGGGACAGCACCACCCAGGGCACCACGCCAGGAGGAACCTCCCGAGGAGGAGGAGGAGGAGGAGGAGGAGGGTGCTGGGTGCTCCTGTGCCTGCCAGGACACGGCTCAGCCCTGCCCGGGGTTTGTAGGGACACCTGGCACAAGAGGGGCACAGCAAACCTGGCACAGGGCAAACCTGGCACTGCAGGGACACAGGGCAAACCTGGCACATGACAAACCCGGCACATGACAAACCCCTCCCAAAACAAGGGCACAGCAAACCCCAGCTGCTCCCTTCTTTGTAGCCAGAAAAATACAGGGCATGATGCAATCCATCATAAGCTGCAAAATGGAGTTAATTGAAGGAAGTGCTGAAGGATTTTAGGTATTTCTAACCAAGCAGCAAATTCTTGGATAGAATCGCACAGGAGCCCAAAGTTGGTAACTCAGGGGTGTTCAAGGATAGAAATGAGGTGGAGAGGCCCTGGCACAGAGTGCCCATCCCTGGCAGTGCCCAAGGCCAGGTTGGAAGGGACCTGGAGCAGCCTGGGACAGTGGAAGGTGTCCCTGCCCATGGCAGGGGATGGCACTGGATGGAATTTAAGGTCCCTTCCAACCCAAACCATCCTGGATTCTGATTTTGTCCAGGATGCAGCCATTCAACATTTGCCAAATAAGTGCTATTGGTATTTTCCCTTTTTTAGGACATTGATGGTGTTGGGCACAAGTACTACCTGGAGCTGGAGGTGGAAGATGTCCTGGACAAAGTGAGTCCGACTGCTTTAACCACACAGTCTGTACACAGCACTTAATATTCTGAATTATGCTCCTGATTGTTCTGTACTGCCAATCAGGCCCCAAAAAGGCTGAATTTTAAGCAAAGGGAACCCACTGACCACGTGGTACCTTCCTCTAGACCACCAGACAACGCTGCAGGGATGACAAGGACATTTCAGTGTCACTCAGCTCCAGCACAAGGGACACTCTGCACCCCAACCACTGCCCCTTGCACCACTGCAGAAAACAAATCCCACCTTAACCATTCACAGAAATGCCAGGAATTTAAATTTAACCTTGTCTTAAATCATTCCCAATCTCTCTGGACCAGCCTCAGAGAAAACAGCAGCTACATAAAAATTCCATTTTCAGAAGTGCCAATTCCCCTGGTTATACAGAAATTCAATTAAATAATTATGCACATCATTAACTCTGCAACAGGACAGGACTGTGAGCTGCACTGCTGAGGTTCTCTATCACCTGGGCAGCAAAACCTCTGCTCCAGATGTGCAGGTGACACTGCAGGGAGAGCTCAGGAGCACAGAGGAGGCAGATGAGGAGTTCTACACTCGGATCAGGAGCCTGGAAAAGGAGCTCGTGGCTGAGAACATCCCAGGTACAGCCCAGGGAGGGCTCAGGCCTTCACCTGGCTGCTTCCCTTTCTTTTGGGGGGTCTGCAATCACAGCACTGCATCTATTGCTGATTCTGAGGGCTCTGGAAATGCAGCTGGCACTGTCCCCTGCTCCTCCTGCCCCCTCTGAGGTGTCCTGGCACTCCCCAAATGTGCAACCCCAAACACTGCCCTCGAAATCTGAATTTACATTAAGNGGTGTCCTGGCACTCCCCAAATGTACAACCCCAAACGGTTCTCCCACCTCAGCAACCCCTGCCCTCGAGACCTGGATTTAAATTAAAGGAAAAAAGTGGAGAGAACCCCCTGGCAGTGTCCCAGGCCAGGCTGGAGGGAGCCTGGAGCAGCCTGGGACAGTGGGAGGGGTCCCTGCCATGGCAGGGGTGGCACTGAGTGGCATCTGAGGTCCCTTCCAGCCCAAACCATTCCAGGATTGTATGAAGTGGGAGGAGAACTGAGGTGATGGAGCAGCTCCTGCAGACCCTGTGGGAGGGTGACACAGGGACACCTGTGACAGGAGGGACTTTGGCAGCCCGGGTGAGGTGACAATGTTCTGTTAATGGCTCTCCTTAACACCCAGGGGTTATTTTGGTTCCAGACAGCCACGGGAACGTTCCCCCGGAGCTGGAGCCCCTCCACCTGCTGGCCTGGGCAGCCTCTGGCTACGTGGCCTGGCAGAATTCCACGGAAAACACCAAGTTCCACCTTGCCCAAGTTAAACACGTGAAGCAAGTGGTGAGTTACAGCAGGAACAGAATCCCAGACTGGTCTAAAGCTCATCCCATTCCTCTCTGCATGGAGGGACACCTCCCACAGCCCAGGGTGCTCCAAACCCATCCAAACCCATCCAACCTGGGCTTTCCCTGCAGAACATTCAAGAGCTAAGCAAGGACAATAAATTAAATCATCAGGATTCTGCAGATCCTCCCAGTTTTGCTGTATTCTATTAGAGAAAATCGATTCTGAGTTATAAATAACCCTAAACTTCATAATCAACCTTTAAAACCCTGATCTCCAGCTCTACATTCAAGGCAGTTTTCTACCGGAGCCAGGAAAAAGCAGCAGGATTGAGTATTTAGAAAACTGAAAGCTCCAGAAGTTTTGCCCCTCTGAACAGACAGTGAATTCCCAGGAAGTTCTGGGTCTGAAGGAAGGACAGGAATTCCTCGTGGGAGCAGGATTTGTCAATGTTTTGCTCCCTCTGATGGCATTTTAGAGAACTCACAGCTGCTGCAGGGCTGTGACCAGCAGGAGTTTAAAGATTTTGAACCCCTCTAACAAATCTAAGGATAAAGGAGACAAATAACTATTAACTAACCCAGCTGCCATCTCTCCTGTGTAATTTTGTTCCTTTTTCCCTGAAAAACACAGGAAAAGAGTCTATTCCAAAGGCCAGGGCTTATTTTGGCACTCAGAATTCCTGACTGCACTCACTGCAAGGCCTTTGGAGTGTCCTTATCCTCTTGACAATTTTATTTGGGACTCTTTGGGCTAAACTGACACCTTCTAGAATGAGGTGTTCTCATCCTAAGGAATTCCTGATGGATCTGGTCTCTGTAAGGCAGGAATTAGCAGATAAAAGCTTTACATTCAGTGTCTCCAGTGCAGTTTTGGAGAACACAGAAATCCAAACCAGGAGTTTTTAATTTTGTTACAGTGCTGAGCTCCACCTGCTTCATTTGTGACCAGGAGCTGCCAGTTTTATCTGAAATCCATCAGGGATTTTTGTGCTAACCACAGGGAACTGAATCACTTTTCCTGAGGTGGGAAAATCCCCAAAATCAGCCCTTTTCATCCTGTCTTGCCAGAAAAGAAGTGATGAAGATCTCCAGTTTGACTATGTGCTTCTACTCCACGAAATGGTGTCCCAGGTAAATAATTTTGTTCCTAAAAAGGCCTTTTTTGGGTGTTTTAAGAGTGCAGCTGTGTGAGCTCCAGCTCAGACACAGATCTGATCCTGCAGGGTGGGTGCAGGGTCCCTGTCCCTGCCTGTCTCAGCATCCAGGAACAGCAATTTCCAGCTGTTTTGGGGTTTTCTTGGGAATGGCTGAGTTCAGCTGGTCCCTCCCAGCTTTCCCTTGGGAGATCCCAGTTCAAAGTGGGCAGGGATGAAGGGCAGGGGCAGCTGGAGCATCCTGGGTTCCACTGGGCTGTGGGTGCTCCACAGCCTGGGACAGAGACCTCAGCAATCCCAGTACTCCCAGCAATCCCAGCAAAACTGGCTCCCAGAACAGCATTTACACCCTGTGCTACTCCCCATCAGAATTTGGGGATCTGAGCAGACATTGTCATGGGAAAACCACAGAAAATGGGAAAGAGCAGCTCTTGAGAGCAACAACCCAGGGATCCCTTCCCAGCTGCTCCTGACCCGCTGCCCTCCCCTTCCCTGGGCTTTCCCTGATGGGTTTTCCATGCAGGGAGCTGCTGGAGGAGGTGACCCTGCTGTGTGTGTGTGTCCCCAGGAGGTGACCCTGCTCTGTGTCCCCAGCAGGTGCAGCCCTGGCAGGTGACAGTGCTCTGTGTGTGTCCCCAGCAGGTGACCCTGCTCTCTCTGTGTCCCCAGCAGGTGCAGCCCTGGCAGGTGACCGTGCTGTGGCAGCCCCGGCGCGGTGCCCGCGTGTGCCGGTGCTGTGTGTGTGTGTCCCCAGGAGGTGACAGTGCTCTGTGTGTGTCCCCAGGAGGTGAGAGTGCTGTGTGTGTCCCCAGGAGGTGACCCTGCTCTCTCTGTGTCCCCAGCAGGTGCAGCCCTGGCAGGTGACAGTGCTGTGGCAGCCCCGGCGCGGTGCCCGCGTGTGCCGGTGCCGCGCTGGCACCGCCTGAGCGCGGAGCTGCCACGGGAGGGGACAGCAGAGGGGACAGCAGAGGGAGTGACCACGGGACAGCACAGCCAAGGGAACCTTCCTGGCGTTCCTGCATTCCCAGAGGAGCCTTCCCTGGTCCATGGGCCCATTCCCAGCAGGAATACTCACGGCACGGGGGCAGAGATGTTCTCCCTGAAGGCAACTTTGGGCTTCCCCATGGTGCAAGGACAACCATATTCCCTCTCCATTCTCTGCAGGAAAACCCACAGTGATCAGGGCTATTCCACTGGGAATTATTTAATAAATTCATCGGGATTCATTGCTTTTTGATTGGGGGTTGCAATGATTTTTGGAGCTTTTTGTTTGTTTTTTTTTAATTAACAAATTATTCCCCATCAACTTCTTTAAGACCTGCAGCTTCAGATGCAGGAAAAGGAAACACCATTAATTGTGCTATTAAAATTCAAGCTTTTCAAGGCAAAAATCACTTTTTCTTCGTTCTGTCAATATTTAAGATGCATCTTTTGTGTTAAGATTAAAGTACAGAATCAGCTGGAATGAAACAAATCCCTGGAACTACTCCTTTCTCCCTGTACCAGCTTTTATTAGGGAATGATACATTTAAAACCAGAGGAACACAGGGTTTTTCTGCAGAAATTAATTATAATCAGGCATTATTAATTATAATGAAATTATAATTAGGTATTATTAATTATTATAAGCAGAGGCTGCTAGAGCAAAGTGTAATGTTTAATACATTTTTTATGGATTTGAATCAAATCCTAAAAATATTTCAGGCAAAATTTCCTTTTGGAAATTTAGAAAAAAGGTTCCTTTTTTCTTTCAGAATGAAGGAAAGAACCTTCAAAAGTTGCCTTAGAAGTTCAGCTTTTCCCTAAGCAGCTGGCAGGAGCAGGGAGGAGGCAGAGTCCCTGGGATGTGCTTACCTGGGCATAGATTTCCAGGTGCAGCTCCCCCATCCCAGACACGATGGTCTCCTTGCTCTCCTCATCAAAGTGGGTCCTGAAGGTGGGATCTTCCCTGGTGAAGCGGCCCAGGCCTTTGGAAAACTTATCCAGGTCATTCTGAAACACCAGCCAAGGTTTACTCAGCATCCACGAGGCATTCCCAGAAAAAAGCCTCGAGTTTTCCCATGCACTGCTGAGCATTTCTGCTCTTTGTGGTTATTTTATGGAAGATTTATTAAGATTTATCTTGATTAAAGTGTTGATTATTTATTTCAAGTTCATGTTTCTGGCTGAGTGACAGCATCCAGCTCATCCCTGGGATAAAATCTTGGATATTTGGGATAAAACACTTCCAAACAGTGCTCAGACCATTCCATAAAATCCCAGAGCAGCACAGGGAGGGAACTCAGGGAGAAGGGCTGATCCAAAGGCTCCTACCTTGTTGGAAGGCTTCATAGCCACGGAAATGACGGGGTCAGGGACGTGGATGGACTCCTGTGTGCCAGGAAAGAGGAATGGTCACAATCCAGCAGGGCTGGGGCTGCAGGGCAGGGGCAGGGGCAGGGGGGCTCACCATGGAGATGTCAGTGCTGGTTTTGTCTGTGAACGTGTCCCCGCTGGCACAGTCGATCCCAAACAGGGCACAGATGTCCCCAGCATAGACCTCGGTCACATCCTGAGGGAAGGAGGGCTCTGGTCAGACATTCTGGGAAAAGAGAGGCTGTCCCTGTCCCCTGGCAGTGCCCAAGGCCAGGCTGGACAGGGCCTGGATCACCCTGGGACAGTGGGAGTGTCCCTGCCATGGTGGCTGGATCATCCTTAGGGTCCCTCCATCCCAAACCATTCCAGGATTGACTCTGTCTGTCCCTCACATCTAAACTCCACCTGGATCATAGAAGATCCATAAACACAGTGTTTTAAAGCTTGACACTGAACTCCTTAAAAAATTCCTGCTTGGATAGAAAGCCCTGCCAATCTCCCTCTTTATTCAAAGACAAAAGGGAGGCTCAGCTTGGGTTAATTCAGGATCAAACAAGAAGTGAAGCTGTTAAGAAGCAAACTCCCTCCTGTGCTCCAGGCAGTGCTGACCCATCCAGGGTTCTCCAGTGGCTCAGGCAGTGCTGGCCTGTTGGAGCCCTGGGCACTGAGAGTGCCATCTGAGTCTGAACTCAAAATACCATCTTGACCATTTAATCCCAACTCTGACACAGAAAGATAAAAAAAGCAACACTGACCCATCCTGGACTATCCAGGGGCTGGCAGCCCATCCCTGGGGCTGCACTCCCCTCCCTGTCCCTGTCCTGGCTTATCCAGGTGTTCACTCCCCTCCCTGTCCCTGTCCTGGGTTATCCAGGGGGTGCACTCCCTGTCCCTGTCATGGATTATCCAGGGCTGACTCACCTCCCTGTCCTGGGTTATCCAGGGGCTGCACTCCCTGTCCCTGTCCCGGGTTATCCAGGGCTCTCTGCACTCCCTGTCCTGGTCCTGGGTTATCCAGGGGCTGCACTCCCTGTCCCTGTCCCAGGTTATCCAGGGCTCTCTCCCCTCCCTGTCCCGGGTTATCCAGGGATTATCCCGGGTTATCCAGGGCTCTCTCACCTCCCTGTCCCTATCCCGGGTTATCCAGGGGCTGCATTCCCTATCCCAGGTTATCCAGGGCTCACTCCCTGACCCTGTCCCAGGTTATCCAGGGCTCTCTCACCTCCATGTTGTCCGAGTGCATCCTGACCAGTCTCTGCACGCGGACCCTCTTGCCGGTGCGGGTGTTGTAGATGTAATCTGATTTCCTCAGCATGCCCTGGTACACCCTGACGTAGGTGAGCTGCCCAAACCTGCCAGCCTGCAAAGCACAGCCAAAATCAGCCCTGCTGCTCTGGGAGCAAAAACACAGGCCAAATCAGCCCTGCTGCTCTGGGAGCAAAAACACAGCCCCAAATCAGCCCTGCTGCTCTGGAGACAGCACCAGCCCCAGCTGCACTGACTGATGGTGGGGCAAGTTTCCATGCTGCAGATGGAAAGGGGAGATTTTAAACAGCTTTCACTTGGCTCTGAAATGGAATTCGGGAATTTTCTGAGCCAGTTTTTCACTCCCAAACCTTCCCAACAGAGACACGTTACCAGGGAATCTGGCCAGCCATTTCCCATATTCCATAAGAATCCTGAAGTGCTGCTCTCTAAGTAGCAAACAACTCATTTACTTCAATCTCTGCACTTTCTCCTCTGACTCTGTCACATCCCACTGTTTCCAAACACAGGATTTCCCTGAAAACATTTCAATTAAACCAACAACCCCCCAAATGCTCAAGTTTTAACTAAGAAAACCAGGAAATACATGAGGTCCAGAAGCCATCCCAAAGCTCCAAACTGCCAGCATTTGTGAATTTTATGGCTAAAGCCTTTTTTTTGAAAAAAAGAAGTTACATTTCAGTTGAAGTTAAATATGAACTGATTTCAGCATGAAGTGATTTAAGTCTGCTGTTTTGGTAGCACCCCCTGGACTCTCCCCATGCCCTGTGGAAGGAGCAGAGTCAGACTCACCTCCAGCTTGAAGGCAAGGCCGATGAAAGGCTGGGAATCGTCACGAGCAGAGTTCAACAGGAACTTGGTTTGGTCCTGAGAATCCCTTAAAAACAGGGATGAGAGGGAGCAGAGGTTAGGAACCACCATGGGAGTCTCTTCTGAACGTTTATGGGCTCTGCTGTTGGGGTTCACACGTCTGGGTGGGCTCTGCTCCCATGGAACACGGACAGGAGGAGAGGGAACAGGGCAGGCTCAGGTTGGAATCAGGAGGAATTTCCCCATGGAAAGGGGGCTCAGGCCTTTGAAGGGGCTGCCCTGGGAGGTTTGGAGTGCCCATCCCTGGAGGTGCCCAAGGAATTCCTGGATGTGGCACTCAGTGCTCTGGGTTGGTGACAAAGGGAGGATTTGGCACAGCTTGGACTCGATCCTGAGGCTCTTTTTCAGCTGCAGGGATTCTGGGATTCATGTCCATAAAACACTATTTACACACGTGGGATGTGCTCTCTCCACTAGGCAGGCCTGGCTTTAAGGGCTGCCATCAATTCTAATGAATTATCTGACAATCACTGTCCAAATCTAACACTGAATGTGGTAAAATCCCAGGACAGAAGTAACCCTCGAAGGAGAGAGGAGCTTTGGGACTTTGTGCCAAATCCTGCTGGCATTGCTTTATACCAGTGGTAAAGGATTGTGGATCTTGTTAGGAATGTTTCCTGCTTTGAAACTATTCCATGGAATCCCAGACTGGTTTAAAGGGAGGGAAGGGAGCCTCAAAGCCCATGCAGTGCCACGGGCAGGGACATTCTCCACAGCCCTGCCCCTGGACACTGCTGGCTGCACTCACCCCTGGTTGAGGAGAGCGTAGTTCTCCACCTCAGAAGGATTGGGAAGGTATTCCAGGACAGCATCCAGCAGTGGCTGCACCCCTTTGTTCTTCAGAGCACTTCCCACGAGGACAGGGGTGAAGGATTTCTGCAGCGTGGCCCTCCGGATTGCCATCTGGAAAATATCCCTGTGAGCTCCTCCTGCAGCACAGCCAATTCCCTGGCTATCCTGGCCCTCTCCACCCCTGGAGCAAAGAGCTGCTCCCACAGCCCCTGGACACCCCTCACCACGAGGGCTTCCCAAAAAACCTGCTCTCCAGAATTCCCTCCAATGCAAAGCAAACCCAGATTGGGAATGGGCCCTCCCTGGGGGACCTGGAACTCAGTTGAGGCGACACAGCTCCAGCAAAGAGAATTCCTGATGCATTTACAGAGGAATGAGGGCACGGGGACACGGGTGAGGGGACAGGCAGCACAGGAGGGCACCTTTAGCTGTGCAGCTGTGGGGATCTTCTCCTCCAGGAACAGCTCCCCCAGGAGCTCGTCGGCGTTGGCCACGCACTCGATCAGCTCCCGGCGCCGCTCCGCAGCCTCCGCCCGCAGCTCGGCCGGGATCTCCTCCAGCCTCAGGGTCTGGCTGCACACAGGGAGCTCAGTGATTCCCAGGAATTCCAGAGGGACCAGCCTACCCACCCCGACTGGGAGCAATCCCCCCTTCCCGTGGATCCAGGGGAAAAATCCCCTGTGAACATCAGCGTGTTATCTCGGATGTGGGAGAGCCCTTCCTGGGCTCTTCCAGAGATCAGGAAAACTTCCCAGCCTCACCCACAGCTCATCTCCATCCCAGGGAGCCTCACAGGCTGCAGGATCCCAGCATGGAGCAGCCTCCTGCTTCTCCAGGAGGGAAAGTTGGGCACCAACCATCCACAGCACCCAAGCCCTGCTGCCACCCCCACCCAGAGCTCCCTGCAGGCGCTGGGGCAGCTGCAGGGGACCCTCACCCCAGCACTCCCAAATTTCCAGAGAGCTGGGTTTCACCTCTAAAGAGAAACTGCAGGAATTCCTCCTGCAAAGAGCAGCTCCAGCCAGAAAAGGAGGAATTTCCAGGACTTACCCAAGAGCCCCATCAAAATAGATGGCTTTTTCTTCAATGAGATCTATAATTCCTCTAAAGTTTCCCTCCAGCCCAATTGGAATCTGAACAAAAGCTGCATTGTGTTTCAGCTTGGATCTGAAAAAGGGAAAAACAGGAATTATTGAAGGAAAAAGTAATTTCTATGTGTGTGCTCCAGATGGTCTTTGAGCGGCAATCCCCTCCCACAAAATCCCTGTGTTCTGTCCTTTGGAGAGTGCCCAAATCTGCCAAAATGGATAAAAACCACCCAGGGGTTCAGGGCTTTGTATCCCACCTTTTGTACCCCACCAGGCCCAGGGAGCAACTCCCACGGGAAGGGCAGCAGGGGAAACCACTTTGAGATTGATTGCTCCATTAAGGGAGTTGCTTCTCCTTTAATGAGTATTAATGAGTTAATCTCATGGATCAAATTAGGCAGCAAGCAGCACCTCCAGGAATCCAAAGCAGCCCGTGTTACCTCCCTGCTGGAATTTCAGCAGCACCAGAATTTAGGGAAAACTAAGAGTTGCTTTCAAAGTGGGTCCTGATACAGTTCCATCAAGAAAATAAACATCAAACCCCAGCCCTTGGTCACTGCAAGTCTTGGCTGATACCAATACTGGGGAGGTTTGGGACATTTGGAGATTTGTCCTGGGTCAGATCAGGATTTAACCTCGAGTCAGGAATTCTCCAAACTGCAGCTCCCAAGAGAAGCCTCTCCAATACTGTTCCTAATGAATTGCCATGTGGATGGAATTTCAGGAATCACTGTAAATGCCAAAACCTGAGCTGCTGCACTGCTCTGGCGGGGTTGGAGCCCATCCTGTCCAGCTTGTTGATGAAGGTGAGGAAGGGCACGTTGTAACGCTTCATCTGCCTGTTGACAGTGATGGTCTGGCACTGCACCCCTCCCACAGCACACAGAACCAGGATGGCTCCATCCAGCACCCGCAGAGACCTCTCCACTTCTATGGTGAAGTCCACATGGCCTGCAGACAAATACAAATCAAAATGATAAATGCATTGGAAAGGAGCAACAGCCAAGGGAATCACACTGAGTAACTGATGTGGAGCACAGAGTCATGGAATGGTTTGGGTGGAACAGGACCTTAAACCCCATTCTAACACCTCCCACTCTCCCAGGCTGCTCCCAGCCCTGCCCAGCCTGGCCCTGGGCACTGCCAGGGATCCAGGGGCAGCCACAGCTGCTCTGGGCACCCTGTGCCAGGGCCTGCCCACCCTCCCAGGGAAGAATCCCTGCCCAATGTCCCATCTGAGCCTCTGTCAGTCTGAACCATCACTCCATGTTCTGTCACATCCCCTGTGTCCCCTGTTCTGTCACATCCCCTGTGTCCATGAGGAACAGCAGTCCCCAGGTGCTCCCAGCTGCCTCTCTCACCTGGAGTGTCGATGATGTTGATGTTGGTGTCCTTCCACATGGTGTAAGTGGCTGCAGACTGGATGGTGATGCCCCGCTGTCGCTCCAGCTCCATGGAATCCATGACTGCTCCAACTCCATCCTTACCTTTCACCTTAGGAGAAAAATAAAAAAATGAGTTCAAGGAGTTTACTAAGAATTCATATCCCATCCCTGGCAGTGCCCATGGCCAGGCTGGACGGGGCTTGGAGCACCCTGCTCATGGCAGGGGGTGGGATGGGTGAGCTTTGAGTTCTCTTCCCACCCAAACCATTCCATGGCACTGTGAATCCCTGTGCAGGAGGAATGCTGCACAGACTGAGCATCATCCCTCACACAGCAAAAAACAGTGTGGAGGTGAGCAAGGCGCAGGGGGATGAGCCCAACCTCGTGCATCTGCGCGATCCTGCCCGTGTAGAACAGGATCCGCTCGGTCAGCGTGGTCTTGCCGGAGTCGATGTGAGCCGAGATCCCGATGTTCCTGATCCTCTCGTTGGGAAGCACCCCCGAGGAGCAGCGCCTGCAGGAGGCCAGCAGGAGCTGCAAGGCAGGAGAAGGTCACTGGGTCAGCCTGGATCCAGCACAGCTCACAGGACACCAGTGGGACAGGGGGAAACGGCCTCAAGCTACGCCAGGGAGGCTCCGGTTGGACACCAGGAGGAATTTCTCCATGGAAAGGGTGGTCAGGCTTTGGAAGAGGCTGTCCAGGGAGGTTTGGAGTGCCCATCACTGGAGGTATCCAAGGAATTCCTGGACGTGGCACTCAGTGCGCTGGGCTGGGGACAAGGCGGACAGCGGGGATAGCCTGGACTCGATGGTCTTGGAGGCCTTTTCCAGCGTAATTTATCCTGGGATTCACTGTGCTCATGCTAAGCTGCCAAACCGCTTCCCTACGGCTTCCTGCCAATCTGTGGCGAAGCGGTGACCTCAGGCCAAGTGAACTTTCCAGGGTCACCTCGGCGCTGTCACCGCTCCCCGCGCGGCTCCTTCCCGCTCTCCCTGTCCCCATCCATGTGACCGGAGCTGCTCGTTCCCTGCCCGTTCCCTGCGCTGCTGCGGCCCGCCCGGGGCTGTCCCTCCGCCCTCCATCCCTTCCGCTCCCTCCCCTCATGGGGCGCGGGGCGGTGCCGCCG
>VXBR01008384.1:54029-80519 GCA_013400215.1 Cisticola juncidis | reverse complement strand
TGGCAGGTCTGGAGGAGCAGCCAGACCTCTCCTCCCCGGGCTCCACCTTCCACCACCCTATTTCTGTTCATATTTGCCTGGAGTGAGGGCAGATAAATTCCTGGTGAGCTCTTAGGAAAGTTATCCACGTCAGGAGTCAGGGTCACCTGTGCTGAGGGACATCCCACTTGTAGTGGCGGGGTTGGACATCAGTGCCTGTGTCTGTGACAGCCCTGAGCTGCAGGGATCTCACTGAGCCCCATGTCGAGGGCTGAGACAAAATGCTCTGGCTCATCCCCACATGAGGCAAAGAGCCTGACCCCTCCAGGAATCTGCCCCTGCCTCCCATCCTGCTCACACACCTCCAGCTCGCTGTTGGAGACTCTCAGCCCCAATTAACAAATCTCTATCAAAGGTTCCTTTTCATCTTTTCATTTGGCTAAAAGGACAATAACAAACTCTCCAAGGTCTTGTGTAAAACCCTGGCTGATGCTTTATCTCTATTTCCTTCCTCCACTAAACAGTGGTGAGATAAATCCTGGATTTACACTGTCTCTCCCATATTTTCTGAATAATGGAGTGGATTTGGTTGGAAGGGACCTTAAAGCCCATCCAGTGCCACCCCTGCCATGGCAGGGACACCTCCCACTGTCCCAGGCTGCTCCCAGCCCTGTCCAGCCTGGCCTTGGGCACTGCCAGGGGTCCAGGGGCAGCCACAGCTGCTCTGGGCACCCTGTGCCAGGGCCTGCCCACCCTCCCAGGGAACAATTCCTGCCCAATCTCCCATCCAGCCCTGCCCTCTGGCAGTGGGAGCCATTCCCTGTGTCCTGTCCCTCCATTCCTTGTTCCCAGTCCCTCTCCAGCTCTCCTGGAGCCCCTTTAGGTGCTGGTGTCTCCTGAAGGAGCAGAGTGGCAGCAAGGAGAGGAGTGTGCCCCGTCCCCTCCAGGTTCCCGGGGGGCACAGCGAATTTGCTTCCCAGCTGAGGAGCACAAAGGAGGTTTAGAAATGTTTGGCTTTTGGAGTTTTTTTAAAGCTTTTGTATTCTACTCTGATGGTGCTTCTCTCTGAGCAGAATGAGCTCCCCCCAAAAAAAGGAAGAAAAGGTCAGTCCAAGCTTGTGCTGGGATGAAATCCCTTGAAGAGCTGGGCTCATTGTGCAGTTCAAATGCTGCATTTGCCTGACAAAGACACGGCCTCTCCTGCTGGGCTTTTGCGTGGATTCAGGAGCTTAAACTGGATTTCCACAGGTGCTCTGAGAGGGTGCCCCATCCTGGAAGGGAGCATTTCACTGAGGCTGCAGAGCAGGAGTCACCTCCTTTGCCTTAATTGCTTAATTCCGTCTCAGTGCAGGAATTCCTGCTCAGCCAGCAGCAGTGTGGGCTGGGAGCTGCTCCATTAACATTCCCCGGGCTTTCTGCAGCCGCACAGAAAGAGCAGGGCAGCGACGGCATAATTAAAGGGCCATTCATTCAAATGTTACATTTCCATCTCCTCCAGTGCTATCGGGAGCTCTGGCCGGGCACAGGATGCCCGTGCTTGATTAAATGTTCAGCCGTGACCGTCTGGCAGCGCCGAGCCTGCGAATGATCCCAGCCCCTGCTGGGTCCCAGCGTGTCCCAGTCAGAGCTGGAACCAGGCACAGATGGGCAACCGGGGAGCTTGGAAAGGGAATGTGTGTCCAGAGGGGGAAGTCTGAGATGATTTTCACAGACCCACAGAATGTTCTGAGTTGGAAGGGGACTAGAGCACCATCGAGTCCAACTGTGAATGGCCCGTGTGGGGATGGAACCCACTGTGGGTTATCAGCACCAGGCTCTGAGCAGCTGAGCCAATCCCAGTTCATCCATGGACAAAACCTGCAGCTGGGTCCATCCCTGGTGGAACCAGTGCTGGGAGAGGATGGCAGGAGGCTCAGGATGGCAGCCTGAGAGGAGCTGGGATGGGCAGAGGGAGCTCCCCAGCCCTGCCCTGGCTCCCTGCCCATCCCAGGCCTTTGTGGGGATGGAACCAGCACATTCCATGTGCACAGGGTGTCCCAGCAGGGCCTGACGGGGCTGATGAGGTCAGGGAACAGAGCTNCCCTGACCCAACCACCGTCCACTTTTGATTGACAGAATTTTACCAATGCCCACTACCTATGCTAACATGGCATTTCTACTCTAAACCAATCTCTAAAATCCAACTCAGCAGAAAATGAGGGACGAGAGCAAGAACAAGGAGCACAGGGGCCACTCCCCAATTCCTCCAGCTTGTCCCTTCAGCCCCATATACTAAAAATCCCAGATTCTGCATTTACATTCTATGATAGACTAAATACTGCTTATTTTGAATTCTCTCAGCTTGTGATTCTTCATACACTGTGGGCATTCACTGCCATGGCAGGGATCAGAGGCAGTGTCCTCCTGGGCTCTGTGTGAGGCTCTGACCCCCCTGTACAGGTCCCAGATCCCCTGTCCGGTCTCCAAACCCTCCAGGCTGGGCAGAGGGATGCCCTGGACTCCAACAAGCTATGAGCCCTCCACGGGGGCTCAGGGAGATCCCAAGCAGCTCTGTGGTGCCGCTGGTGTCCAATCCTGCCACTCCCCAGCGGGATGTCCTTCAGTGCGGGGTGACCCTGAGACCGAACGGGGACAACATCCCTCAGAGCTCGCCAGGGTTTGTCTGCTCATCCCAGTCCTTGGTGTGGATGGAGACAGAGCATTCCCCCTGCAGGGTGTCCCCGTGAGCCCCAGGGGGCTGAAAGGACCAAGGGGCATTGGGAACAGGGCTTTGTGTCCCTTGATGACTCGGAATTATCTGCACCCCACAAGCCCGGCATAGGGAGGGGGAACAAACCCCAGGGTCCCCAAGGCACAGAGGGGTCTGGCCTCGGTCTTGGGTTATGTAACAAAAAAAAAAAAAGTGTGTTCTATTTCATCTGTAGAAAGCAGTTGGGGATGGTTTCTTTTTTCTTTATCTCTTGTAACTCCAGGGGAGGAGGGCGGAGCCTTCTGATCCCAGCCCAGCTGTTAAACCAGGCGGGGCAGGGTTTGTGATCTCTGTCACCACTGCCCACCCTTGGGGAGATCTTCTGTTCATGGGCCATTGAGGGTCACAGTGACATCACACATTGCATCATCCACTGGGAGATGGAACACCCAGGGGGAGGAGCCAACCATTCCTACCCAGATAAAAATGGGGACACAAGGACCCCAGACATTCCTCTTTGTCACTGGATTCCCAGAGGAAGAGCGGGCTCATCTCACCCCCACTGAACCTGTCTGCAGGATCACCTCTGCTCCAGCAGAACCACATCTGCCACTGCAGGAGGATTTATTTGGGCTGCTCTCAACACCCTGAACAGGGTGTCAGGTCGTATTCCTGACTCTGTCAGGGTTTTCTAGGACTGTTGTTTCTTTGCTTGCTTGTTTTTCTTGTATTACAGCATTTGTATTTTTAATATTCCTAGTAAAGAATTGTTATTCCTACTCCCATATTTTTGCCTGAAAGCTCCTAATTGCAAGATTGTAATAATTTGGAGGGAGGGGTTTTTACATTCTCCATTCCAAGGGAAACTCCAGGTACCTTTCTTTCCAAACCAGGACAGCCACCTTGGGAGGTCCCTGCAGCCCCTCCAGGCTGGCCCAGTTCCACCTCTTCCAGAAGTGCCTGCTGAAATAGCCGTGGCCATCCGTGTCCTGGTGGCATCAGGCTCTGGGGGCTGCAAACCAGTCTGGGTTCCTCCAGAGCTGCTCAGGCCGTGCTCACACTGGTGGGTGCCAGGGGATTTCTCAGCTGTGGTGGCTCCTGCTCAGGGTCACATCAGTGGGGACACAGGGCCACGGACAGAGAATGTCCCCAGCTATGGAATCAGACAGAGGCCTCAAAGCAAGCGAGCCTGGCAGTGTCAGGAGGCAGCAGAGCTGCAGTTGTTGGTGTTTTCTGCTGGAAAAAAGACACTGTGGGAGTTGTTCTGCCCAGAGAACCTTTTCCCACTTCCAGGCTCCATCCCAGGGATGCAGACAATGACACAGCGCTGCCTCCAGTCTCTGCTGCTCCAAGAGAAGGAGCTGGATTAACAGGAAACACCCCCTTGGCTTCTCCCTGCTGTCATCCCCAAGAGACACAATTCCTCCTTGGAAGGGCAGGGGGCAATGCTTGGCAGCTGCCTTTGCCTGGGGTGAATTAAGGAAAAAAGGTGTGACATTTAAACCTTCTCATGGCACTATCATGTTCTACCTAGAGCTGCATTCTTGCAGCAAGCACTGATAAAAATAATGAGCAGGTGACTCTCCTTGCAATTTCCTAACATTTATTTTCAATGTCCTTAACTGCTTCATTTCCCAGAGTGCTGACAGCAGCACTCACCCGCTCCAGGCAGGTGTATTTACAAAGATTTTCTTTCGAGGACCAGATATCCCATGGAAACCCTCCAGGAATTGATCTGAATGGGCCAGACATTCCTGGTTTGTGTCACTGCAAACCTGCAGAGCCACTGAGGAAAGTTCAGCCTTAATTTTGGGTTGTGCCCGGATTTCCTCAAACTTCACATTACAAAATAGGGGCTGGAGCCCCAGGAGAGGCTGAGGGAGCTGGAAAGGGGCTCAGCCTGGAGAAAAGGAGGCTCAGGGGGAACCTTGTGGCTCTGCACAGCTCCTGACAGGAGGGGACAGCCGGGGGGGTCGGGCTGTGCTCCCAGGAACAGGGACAGGAGGAGAGGGAACGGCCTCAGGCTGGGCCAGGGGAGGGGCAGGGTGGGCATCAGCAGGAATTTCCCCATGGAAAGGGTGGTCAGCCCTTGGCAGGGGCTGCCCAGGGAGGGTTGGGGTCCCCATCCCTGGAGGGGTCCAGGAAAGCACTGGATGTGGCACTCAGGGCTCTGGGCTGGAGACAAGGTGGGGATCAGGCACAATCTGGACTTGATGGGTTTTTCCAGCCTCAGGGATTCTGGGATTCTAGGAAAATGTCTACAAGCACTCAACACACTGAGCCCATCCAGGAGGAAAAGATCTGTGCCAGAGACATCTGAGGGATTTATTTAGGGAAAAAAAATCCGTGGTTTTAAAGCCTGGGTTTTCAGCAGCAATTCAGTGTGGATTCATAGAATATCACTTTATAGGTGACCAAGCCAGAGAACCTCCAGCTCTATCCTTTTCTAGGTCCGTGACCAACACCCAGCTGAGCCTGACAACTGCGTGGCCTCCAGACCCCATCTCTGCCCTTGTGCCAGGGCAGTGTCTGACACGAGCCCTCAGCCACTGCCAGGGTCCCACAGTTCTGCCTCCGGTGTCCCTGGGACCTTCCTCTTGTCCTCAGGGGGGTCAGGATCACCCAGCTCATTGCACTGACCCTGGCCTGGGTCACCCTCTGCAGCCTGAACTGCACACCAGGCTGTGTCCCCGTACCCCTGACAGCTGTCCCCAGGCAGGGACAGCTCCAATCTCTGCCCTGGGGCAGGGACAGTACCCAGGGAAGGGCTGGAGCTGGGGCAGGGCAGGCTCAGGCTGCAGAGCAGGAAAGGTTCTTCCCCCAGAGGTGCTGGCACTGCCCAGGCTCCCCAGGGAATGGGCACGGCCCCGAGGCTGCCACAGCTCCAGGAGCCTTTGGACAGCGCTCCCTGGTTTTTCTATTTCTCCTGTGAAAGCCCAGGCAACCTGAGAGTTCAAAAATTTTTTTTTAAAAAGTCCTCATTTTTGATTAAAATTTTTGATTAAAAAAATCACATTTTTTTCAGAGACTTTTCCAAATGTCCTTGAATTTTACAGATTTTTTTTTTTTGCTTCTGAGCTCTTTCATTCCTTCCTCCCCTGCTCCTGAGCCCTGCTAAAGATAAAGTCACTTCCCAGTAGCCACAAATCCCCACAAATTTAACTCCAAGCTGTTTGAACTATTTGTAGGACTCCTGTTGACTCTGCTGATGGCAGCAGCCAGGGGCCCTGAGCAGGAAATGAGCAGCCTGTGAGCACCACGCACCAGCTGGGGAGCAGCTTCTGTGGGAGCCTGGGGAGGTCCTGAGTCCATCTGGGATGCCAAGGCCAGACCAGAAAAGCTTCCTGCTTGGAGCCCATCCTGGCTGCTGCTCAGCTCCCCCTTTGCCAGGGAACTCCTTGCTCCTTCTTGCATCCCAGCAGCCCCCCAGGGCAGGAGAGGGGGACTGGGCCTGTGCTTGCAAATTTGGTTCAATTAGCACTGGGTTAATTAGCTTGAAACACAAAAAATTGTGGGGTTTTCCATCATTTTGTGGATTTTCAGAGAGTTCCCAGTAGCACAGTTTGCCCACAACTCTGTGAACCCCTGGGAAGCACGAGGGGTGGTGCAGTCAGTGCTTTGCTCCCCTGGGTTGCCCAGGGACCCCCCCATGACAGCCCCAGTTCAAACCAGTGCCAGGGAAACCCTCCCAGTGCTGGCAGCACCAGGGCTGTGGGCTGGGGTCCCCCAGAGGAGCAGCACAGCCCAGCAGAGGACACAGCCCACAGCTCCTGTGTCCACTCCAGACTGATCCCTGCTCCCAGCCCTGCCTGCTGCCTCGGGCTGCCCAGGCCCTCCTGTCCCTGTCTGACAATGCTGGTGGCCACTCCTGTGGCTCTGACTCTTCCTGTGGTTCCTGCTGCTGCTCAAGGGCCCAAAGCCAGGGCTCTGTGTCCCTTGTCCCCTGCCTTTAGGGGCCATCTGATGGTCAGGTCTCCGGGGTCTCAATCCTTGATCTTCACACCAACCTGCCCCGAAAGTTTTAGGTGAGCTGCAGGTGACATCCCTTGACCCCAGTGCCTGGAACTGCCCCAAACCCACCCCTGTTCCTGCTGTGTGCACTGGGTCACCTCCCATGGGCTCTTTATTCCCAGAGCCAGCTGATCCCTCCTCTCCTCCTGCTCAGGATGTCCCAGCTGCTCAGATTCAGGGTGCAGGATGGATTGGCAGGGCAGGGGGCAAAGGGGGGCAGCCCAGCAGGGAAAAGCAGGATGCTTCCCCAGATGGGAATCCAGGCTCACCAGGCATCTCTGAGGGGCAGGATGGACAATCCTGATATCTGTCCCACTGCTGGTGGAAAGAATAGCAGCAGGAATTGTTATAACACATTTCTAAATCCAGGTGTGATAGGAGCCTTCAGTCAGGGGGGGAGCAGAGACCCTTCCCTGCTGGGAGCTGTGGGAATGGGAATCCTCTGATGGGAGAAGGGTTTAGGAGACCCTGGCACAGAGCAGCTGTGGCTGCCCCTGGATCCCTGGCAGTGCCCAAGGCCAGGCTGGACAGGGCTGGGAGCAGCCTGGGACAGTGGGAGGTGTCCCTGCCATGGCAGGGGTGGCAGGGGATGAGCTTTAAGGTCCCTTCTCATCCAAACTTTTCTGTGATGCTGTAAAAACCCCATACATATGGAGAGCCCAGAGCAGTTTCTCACCTCCCTGCACTCCACTGGACCACGGGAACTGTTCTGCCATGGAAAGATCATCGGCTGTCGCAGATAAATTAAGTCCCTTAATCCCTTAAATGTCTCCAGGCTTTATCTCAAGATGGCATCTTGTAAATTTGTGCTGTTTGGATCCTCACTAAGCTGCTCTCGGGCAGTGCCAGGGGTGGGTGATGCTGCAGGTGAGAGGCCGATGCCCAGTGTGACAATGGCCAGTTCCTGTGACCCAGGAGGACGTGGCTGGGTCACAGGACAGCCCCCAAGCCAGCCTGTGAACAGCACAGAGCCCTGGAACACCATTTGCTTGCCTGCTCTATTGTGTGATTGTGGGAAGTGCAGAGAGTCTGCAGCCCCAGATTAGATTAAGATTATTTGTAAAGGCTTTTTCTTTACATATGTTTGCCCTTGTGCTGCACAGCTGTGGGCAAAGCCTCTCTGAGCTGCTAATCCCCTGCACAGCTGTGCAGGCTGTGCTGCTCCTGCCAGGCTGGGCAGCCCTGGCAGTTCAGAGCATCCTTCTTCCTGCATTTAAACCCCAGCAGAGCCTGCAGCCCTTCCATTGGTCCCCTCCCACGGGCTCGGGCTCCAGGTGTGCCCCAGGTGCCTCGGGATTCTTCCCCCAGAGGTGCTGGCACTGCCCAGGCTCCCCAGGGAATGGGCACGGCCCCGAGGCTACCACAGCTCCAGGAGCCTTTGGACAGCGCTGCAGGGATGGACAGGGTGGGGTTGTTGGGGGGTCTGGGCAGGGACAGGGGCTGGGCTGGATGATCCCTGTGGGTCCCTCCAAGGAAGACATTCTGTGATTGTGTGATTCTGTGATTCTGTAACCTGACTCCAAAAGGAATTCACAGAATCACAGAATATCCTGAGCTGGAGGGACCCACCAGGATCAGCCCAGGCCGTGTCCCTGCCCAACAGTCCCACCCTGGGCATCCCTGGCAGCGCTGTCCAAAGGCTCCTGGAGCTCAGCCGTGCCCATTCCCTGGTCACTGTGACAGGAATTCTCCTGTGCTGGTTTGCAGATGCTCATATGGAGCTCTGTGACCTCCTGCCTCTGCCCTGGTCTCTGGCCTCTCTTCCCCTGAGTTTGCCAGAATTCCTCAGCGATGCTTTATGCCAGAATTCCTCAGCGATGCTTTATCAGCTCATCAATGGCTGCTTCAAAGGAAACGTTTGCTGAGTGCTTGGGATTGGACTCAGCTTTGGGGTGGTGCTGAATTATGCCCTGGTTTAAACTTCAGGTGAAAGAAGAGTGAGTATGACACAGAAAACATCAGTGAGGCTCCTTCCCTACATCCATGGAATCGTTAACTTGGAAAAGACCTCCAAGATCAAGTTGAGCCATTCCCCCTTGGATCAAATCCCACCAGGGTCACTAATCCATGCCCCTGGTTGCCACTTCTCATTCTCTCCCCATTTCCAGGGATGGGGACTCCACCACTGCCCTGGCTTTCCTTGGCCAAGTTCCTACACTCATTTCTCTCTCCAGAGCCAGCCGAGAACTCTCCAGAGGAATCACAAGTCACACAGCGGTGACTTTGGCAATTGCTGGCCCACTGAGGTGTGCCCTGAGCGTGGAGCCCCTCCCAGGCACCACAGCCTTGCAGGAAAGGTTTTTACATCCCAAGGATTCTGAGAATGGTCTGTCTGTGGGGACTGGAAGAGCAGGACATGGGTGATGTGCCTTGCTGGGAATGGGGTGTCCCTGGAGCCTTGGGGAGCCTCCAGCTCCCGTGTCCTGCCCAGGGGCGCTTTGCCAGGTGGGATTTGGGCAGAACAGTGCAGGGATGAGACACGTGCAGTGACAAACCCTCCCTGGCCCCCTCTGTCCCATCCTGCCTGCCCTCTGCACAGGAAAAGCACCTTTAAATAGCTGAGAAGCCCCCTTGACTCTGTGCCCAAAACCGCGGTGAAAGAGGCTCCATCTTTCCATCTCTGACAAATCAATACTGTCTGGGCACTGGAGATCCCAGCTAAATGAGGTGCTAATTACTAATTTAATAGGCAGAATAAAACTCTCTCAGGTTGTAAAGAGAAAGGCCCCTCCCCCTAAAAGGTGAATACAGCAGTGAGCAGAAAGGTGGGCTAAAATACAATCCAAGAGTTAGAGCATCTTAGAGTCATCTCAAAAGGCACTCTCAGTCTTTTCTGTGCTTTGGTTCCTCTGTTTGTGATTTCTTAGATGCAGCAGCTTCCTGTTGAAGGCAAAATTTATTGCAAGGGGAACACTGATAACAAAAGTTCAAGTGCTGCAGTCAAAATCTGTCTCCTCTTCTTGGAAAGGCCTTGTAAAAAATCCCACCAACGTCAAAAGGTGTAGAAATAAAGCAAAGAAATGCAGCATTTGGAGCCAGAAAATGAAAGCTAAAAGCTGTGGTTGCTCTGCATCTTAATCTGACTGCCCTGGCTAAGGTTTCCTTTTCCATTAGTGCATTATTTAGCAGCTAAAATGTAAGAGAGGATGGGAGCTGACAGGGAGAGCCTGCTCTGGAGTGGTTACAGGACTGTGCTTCCTCCTGCACCCGCAGAGCTCAGGGTTGATGGATCACCAGGAGTGAGGGGTCACCTGGGGGTGGATGCAGCGGTTGAACATGGAATGGGGTGGGAAGGGACGGCCCGGACCCACGGGGGTGTTTGGGCTGTGGAAAGTTTTACCTGTGGGAAGTACAACCCCTCCAGGGGGGACCCAGCTCTGTCCTTCCTGGGGTGGAACTCCTCCCATAGAAGAATCACAGGATCAGGAATATCCTGAGCTGGAGGGACCCACAGGGATCATGGATCCAGCCCCTTTCCCTGCACAGACCCCCCAAAACCCCACCCTGGGCATCCCTGCAGCGCTGTCCAAAGGCTCCTGGAGCTGTGGCAGCCTCGGGGCCGTGCCCATTCCCTGGGGAGCCTGGGCAGTGCCAGCACCTCTGGGGGAAGAACCTTTCCCTAAAATCCAACCTAAACCTGCCCTGGCCCAGCTCCAGCCCTTCCCCTGTTCACCTCAGAGCAGAGCTCAGTGCCTGCCCCGCCTCTTCCCCAAGAAATTCCTCCTGTGGACACCTGAGCTCCTCCCCTCCGTGCTGTGCTGCCCCTGGGAGCTGAGGAGTTCTGGAGAACGATCCCAGGACAAGGTTCTTGTCAAAGAAGAGCAGAGGGTGCTGCTCTGACAGCCCCGCAGCAGCCTCCAGCCCTCACAGCCCTGCAGCCACGGCTGGGGAGGAGGACTGCAGCTCCTGCTCTTATTTTATTTTTTGGTGCCTGGCACATTCCCAACCATTCCCAGGGCATTGGCATCCCTGCACTGGCTCGATGTGCTGGGAAATGGAGTCCCCAGCCAGCACAGGTCTGCATCCCGGCTGGCCTCGCTGGGCTCACAGCAGGGCAGGCGGCAGCTCCAGGAAGCTCCTCCCGTCCCTGTCCCTCCGCTGCTCTTCCCCGTTTCCTGGGCTGCCGGGGCTCTGCCAGCCCTGCCGGGCAGGAGGCACTGGTGGCTATCGACAGGCCCCGATATTCACGGCCCCATAAAGCTGTTTTATGGTGATATAATAACCCTAAATATGGCGCTATTGGCAATCGAGAGTTCGCAGTTCTGAGTGCTCCATCCTCGGTGAAATAAATGAAATAAATGCCTCCAGTCATCAATAGAGGAGCTGGATGGAGTCAAGTAAACAGCAGCTTTTCAATCCCTCTCCCCGCTGCAGCTCCACAAGGTATCAATATATCTATTGGAGTCCTTTGTGAGCAAGACATAAATCTGGGCGTTTGTTTGCCGGGAACAAATGTTTTATTATTAGCAAATTGTAAAGCAGGGGCGAAGCACTCTGCTAACAAGTGCCCGATCTGCAATGCTAATGGCAGCTGGCTGCAGCTCACACTCACGCCCCTCCTGTAAACACCTCGGTGGGAGCGAGCAGCATCTCCCGGTGACTGAGAGCCCAGCCTTCCCTCCCGCTCCTGCTGCCGCTTCAGCTGCCCAAAATAAGCGCTGCAATCGCTCCAGGCCTGGCAGACGGGCACGGGAAAGAGCTGGGCAACGCTCTCCACTCTGAATGGCAGCGGAGCGGTTTGACATCTTGCCAGAATTCCTGAAAAAAGGAAGGGGGAAAATCCATTTTCTTTCCCTTTTTTTTCAGGCTGTTGTTATCAGGAGTGAGTGGGGCGCTGTGTTTGCCAGGAGCTGTGAGGCTGGCAGGCTGCTCACCACCCATGTGGGGCGGGGAACACGCTGGGAGATGTTCTGGACATGGTGCAGGGCTCTCCAAAATCCCGAGGGATCAGAGCCCGCTTCAGGACCTGCTGCAGTTGGGACAGCTGGACAGGACTGCCAGGGAAACCCCAGGGGACACCATGAGCTGTCAGCAGCTTTGGGAACTTCCCCAATCCCACTCCTCCTTCAGAGGTGCTCAGCTCTGCCCTGGTTCAACAGGAAAACTCCCTCAGTCTTTCCCACCCCACTGGGAAGGGGAACAGCCCCAGGGCACTGCCACCAGATCCTGAAAGCCGAGGGAGGTTAAGTGAGGTTCCCTCCCGGTTTTCTATTTTCCAGTGCATCACCGTCCTGGTCTAGGGGCCAACCCAGCCATGAGCATCAGATATTCTATCCTGTTTAAGGGGGAAAGAGCATTTCCACCCTCAGCTGAAGGGCTGGTGGGGTGCTCAGCCTGGCTGAAAGCCTTCCCTGTGCTCCTGGAGCCCGGCACACACTGCTGCCATCCCAGGGACACTGTGCTGGTTTGCAGAGCTCAGATATTCCCAGCAGCTCCTGGCAGCACTGCAGAAGGCACCCACCACCCACTCCTGCCAGGGAACAGCAAACACAGCCAGATATTTGCAAGCTCCATTCCAAATGCTTTGAAACAGCTTCTCGAGTCAGTTTTGGTAAAGCTCTCCGTGATCTTCCTCACTCTGAGAATGTTTTATATATTTCAGAGCACTTTGTCACACACGGAGGAAGGTGCCCTTCAGAGGTGGCTTCTCTGTTGCTTTAGGGTGACATCAAGCTGTCCATGTGACTCACAGACCCTCTGCAGCTGCAGGGAGAGCAGCTCCAGACACCAGAAGTCCTTCCACGCTCAGGCAGTGGTGCAGGAGCTTCCCAGGCTGCAGCTTCCAGGGCACAGCCCCTCTCCACAAGGCTCTGTTGGAGCAGAGCTGAGCATGGGCCCTGCAACAGCTCTGGGAGATGCAGGAGCTCCCAGGGGCCTCCTCCTGCTGCTCTGCTGGGAGCTCAGGTCTCAGGTGGGCCCACCAGACACGCACACCTGGGCACCTGCTCAGTCCCATTTTCTGCCCTCTGCCTGCTCTGAGGTGAGTGATGGCACGTGAGGAGCTGAGGCTGGGTGGGACTGAGCCTCAGCCAGGCTCCTTCAGGGGCAGTGGAGCTCCTTGGCTCCCTGTCCTCAGGACTGCAGCCCAGGGAAATGGAAGGAAAGGAAGAGCAGGACTGTGAAAGGTGAGAAAGACATGGTGGGGTGGCATTAGCCAAAGGGCTCTGGGCTTGGAAAAACCTCAGGAGCAGGAATAAGGAATCCCTGCTGTCCTTGCCATGCCAGCATCCATCTGCAGAGGCTGCCAGCCCTTGTCTCCCCCATACCTGCCCTGTTCCTGCACTGCTCCCTGAGCAGCACTCCTGACACAGAGATGGAGCTGGGGCGTGGCCTCAGCACCACAGCCCCATTCCACAGGGAAAAGTCCCCTTCAGCCCGGCCCATCCTCCCCGGGATGCCCAGGGCAGCAGCACATCTTCCACACTGCCCCTGCCTCGAGCCACCTGCAAACCCCAGAGCTGCAGTGCTCAGCAAAAATGTCACACTGGACATCAGCAGGAATTTCCTCAGGGAAGGGGGGTCAGGCCTTGGCAGGGACTACCAGGGAGGTTTGGAGTCCCCATCCCTGGAGATGGCCAACGAAGGCCTGGATGTGGCACTCAGGGCTCTGGGCTGGGGACAAGGTGGAGATTTGGAACAAGTTGGAATCAATGACCTTGGAGGGCTTTTCCAGTCTCAGTAATTCTGGGATTCTGTGAATAAAGCCAAGGTTCTCACTTCCAGCAGACTCTGGGCAAAGCCTCCAGCCCTGCAGGAAGCTCTCATGGAGAAAAAAAGCCAAATTTGCAGTTCCTGCAGCATGGAAATGCTCAGGACTGTCTTGCCTGGCACCTGCAGCAGTCTCAGCCTTGTGCTGCCTTTGCCTGATGTTGCCAGAATCTCACAGACCAACACAGAACCCTGGCATCAGCCCTGTGCCAGGCCCTGAGCCCTGGCAGTGCTGCCCTTGGAGGGGACAGAGGTGACAGCGGAGCACAAAGTGATGCCCTCTCCTCAGCCTGTCATTCCCAAGCTGACAGCGGCTCCAATGCAATTCCTGCCTCCCCTGATCCCGAATTCCCGGGTCCAGTGCAGTGCCTGCCTCCCTGACCCCGCATTCCCGAATTCCCGGGTCCAGTGCAGTGCCTGCCTCCCTGACCCCGCATTCCCGGATTCCCGGGTCCAGTGCAGTTCCTGCCTCCCTGACCCTGTATTCCCGGATTCCCGGGTCCAGTGCAGTTCCTGCCGTGGCCGCACAGATGGCGTCGGGCCGGGCCATGCGAGCGCGGCTCTGCGGGGCCGGCTCGGCGCGCGCGGACGGAGATGAACGCCCCAAAACGCCGCCTTTGGACAGCGCTCAGCTCCGACCCGGAGTGATTTCTCTCTGTTTCATGCTCGGAGCTGTCGCTCTTAAAATCCACTTCAGCGCTGCCACCCAGCATCATCCCCTGCTGTAAAATCCCCGTCTCCCTTGAAATCCCCGTCAGGGGCTGCGGCTGCTGCCTCCGGGCCTGCCTGAGATGGGTGAGCTCTGCTGGGTGCTGTCCCTGCCCCGCTGCCCTCCCGTGTCCCCCGGGCAGTGGGGCCGGCCCCAGCGCCCTGCCAGGCTCCCCTGTCCCTGCCAGCCTCCCGAGAGCTGCCCCGCTGCTGCCTCCAAACTTGTCCTGTACTTTACTTTGAATGCAGCAGGGAGTCAGAATTCCGCCCACTGTTCCCTTCTATTCTTGGCCCTCCGCTTCCCTCACCTCCCAACCAAAATCTGTTCTCCTTCTGAAAATGGCTTTGATTTTCTGACGGTGAGAAAGCAGCTCTCCCACGGGGGTTGTGGGGCCGTGGGCTGGCACCCCCAGCTCCGAGCAGCCCGGGCCAGGGGCTGCCCGTGCCCTCCCCACCCCTCCCTCCAGCCCGCTCGGGTGCCCGGGGGCTGCTCTGCCTGGTGGCAGCAGCTCCGCGGCTCCTCCAGTCCCTGCGCGCTGCCTTTGCCGTGTGCCAGCTCTGCTAAATTTACTGTTGTTGCTGGAATTAGCCGCGTGTCCATGTTTCCCTCCCCCCGTGCCTGCGATGGCGGGGCCGGGCGGAACGCGCTGTTTGTGCCCGTTCCAAGTGTCTCTGTCGAATCAACAAGGACGGATTATTCATCTGCGGGGGGAGGATGACTGCAAACAGCCGGGAAAGGGAGATTGTCTGGTCGTGAAGGGATGGGCGGTGCTGGCCCCGCACCCTTCGGCAGCGAGGGTCAAACCCAGCTCACCCCCTGTGCCAGCACCCTCTGATGGCTTTGCGGTCCCACTGGCAGGAACGCTGCTCAGTGGGGCACAGCCCCGGCAGCACCTGCAGTGCCAGGAACCCCTCCAGCTCACCCAGGCACATCTGTCACACCTGCAGCAGCCCCCTGAGCCCCTGAGCCTGCACTGGGGGAATCCTCAGGTGCTCTTCCGGGCTTTGAGAACACAACCCCCTCGAACCAGCATCCTTATGCTGCCCATTTCACATCCTTAGCCAAGCGGTGGCACAAAGAGCAGCCCCAGGGCGAGCAGGAGCCTCATGGGGTTTCCTCCAGTCCGGGAATTTGGAAGGGTTTGCTGGAGATGTGGCTTGCGTGTCATTCTCACAGCATCCTCCAGCAGCCCTGGTGGCACCTCAGCTCCACAGCTTTGTGACATTCACCCTGCAGGAGCAGCATGGCCTGAGTGTCCTGAGTGCCACCCCCTCCTCGAGGACTGTCCAGCACAGCCTCGGTGGTGCTGGTCCTGCAGGGAACAAGGGCTTTGGATTCCCAGCTCTTGGTGCTGCTGCCAGGGCTCTGAACCAGCAGCTGCTCTGCAGAGATCAAGTTTTCAACGAGAGGAGCTGATTTCCATGCAGCCTTCCCACAGAGCTGCATTCTGTTTCCCTGCAGCCTTCTGTCCTTCCCTGAAAACCGCTTGCTTTAGGAAGCTACGTGGGCACTTCTCTTTTCCTGGGGACGCTCTGCAGGAGCAGTTCTCAGCTGTCACTTCAGCATCCCCCCTGCTCTGTGCAAGGGTGGACAGTGGAGGGGCCACCAGGAGGTGACCTAATCCCAGGAGCTCTTCTAGGCTCACCCAAAACCACACCTCCTTCTCACTGTACTCAGTGGTGATTTTTTTTTCAAAATACTCAATTCCATGACTTTCATTTGCCACTTCCCCTGTGGAATTGGGTGCACAAATGTTCCCCTGCCCTTTGCCAGCAGAGCAAAGGCATGGTGTTGACAGGGATGTTTCTAAAGCCTTCATTAAGAGCAGGTTGAACAGAGCTGACAGCATTTTCTTGGGGTTATTTCTTAAAGCTGAAATTGTTCTTGTAAAGCCTTGAAAGTTCCAGCACATCCCCTGGAAAACTTCTGTGGTCCAGGGCAGCAGTAATGCCCCAGTAATTCAGGCTGGTGAGCAGGGTTAGCTGGGCTCTGACACCAGCAGCTCCAGAAGGCCAAACCCTGGCATTTGCTGGGATCATGGGAGTCTGGGACAATAATTGCCAAACTGGATCAAAGACAAATCCACCAGATTTCAGCTGTTCGAGTAGTCCTGCACTCCCCTGAACAAAGAGCAAGTTTCAGGGCAGAAAAAAAAGGTTTGAAAAAGTCCAACTTGCTACAGGTTCTCTCCAGGTGATGTCTGCGGTCAGGTTTAGTCTAAAAGCTCCTTGGAGTGTGAGCAATGCTTCACTTCTCCAATCTTCTGCCCAGTTTGGCATGGTCAGTACTGGAGGATTCTGCTGTGAACTCTGCCCTTCTCTGCAGTCCCACACATCACCTTTTCAGGGAAACACACACTAACATTGTATTTACTTGTTTAATTCTAACAATTAATAATCTTCTTTAATTCTAAAGGAGACAGTATTGCCTCACCTCTCTCTGTGAAATGCCTCAGTGTGCTCCAGTCCACTCTCCTGCTTTCCATGGTGAGGTTGAAGACTTGGGACTGACTAAAAGGGCTAAAAACTAAAGAGCCACCTGGAGACCCATGGGGCAGAATGACAAAGCTGCTTAAACCTGGCCTGTCCCAGCTGAAGATCCTGCCTCAGAGGACCCAGGAGCAGCTCAAGCCCATCTTTTCAGATAACTGAACAAGTAATCACTGCTCTACCCCAGCTTCCCATCTTGCACCTTCCTCCAGCTCCATATGTTTCTCTTTTCCATGTGCAGTATTTTGCTCTTTAGCCAGTGCCTCCAGCACCAAGCCATGCCAAGCACTCTGCCAGTCCCAGATTCATCAGGGAGCTGTGCAGGGAGGGTGACACTGAGTCCCTCACATCCCTCAGGCACAGCCTGCTCATGGCTCCCCTTGCCTGGGGGTTCCTCCTGTTGTGCCCCCAGGGACCCTCAGGCTGGTCTCAAAGATCTCCTTCTTCCTCAAGGCCAATTTCTCCTCCTCAGGCTCTTTGGAAGGTTTCAAAGGGTGGCTGGGCACAGTTCCTGGTGCATCACACCGTGCCCAGCCCCTCCAGGGCCCTTACCCAGGACTGCCACGCCATGGAGGGCACATCTGTGTGTCCCACACAGCCTGGTCCTGGCTGAAGTTGTGGTTTTCCTCCATCCTGCCCTCCCTGTCCCTGTGTTCTCTCCTTCCCCCATTCCCCATCCCACCTCTGCTTTGCTTCCTGCTCCAGGGTGGCTCCTCTTCCTCTTTGTTGATGGCAGCAGCAAAAGGGGAAGAGTCCACTTCTTGGCCTGGAAAAGATTTACCTTCCTTGCCCTTGGCCAGCCCACGGAGCTGGTCCCTGTTTGGTGACAAATCCCCGTCAGGGGGGCAGAAGGGCTGGCCCGGTGTTGATGGCACACCCTGAGCTGTCTCACATCCCTGTGCCTGCCCCGACACAGCTCTGCTCAAGGCTCAGGAGCATCCCCGGAAGTCTCTGCACGCCCTGGGGATTTTCAAGTTAAGACATGAGTTAGAGGAGTAATCTGAAATGAATAATTTATTTTGGTGAATTTTCCTTCCCTCTGTTTACAGATTGTCTCAGAGCAGATTGCAGCTTTCGCACCTCAATTCATTATTGGAAACTATTTGCAGATAGTTCCCGGTCTGCAACTCATTTGCTAACTCTGCTGGGAGCACTGCAGCTCTGAAATCAGAGCTGTTGTGACTGGTCAGGTGCTGCTGCCGTGCTCTCGTTCCTCTGGGAGATCTCGGTGACACTCGGGATGGGGCTGCGGGCACGGCTGCTCCCGGGCACAAATTCCGTGTTCATTTTCTGCCAGTGCTCTCCAGCAGCTTCCTGCAAGTCCCTGCAGCGGCCAGGACAGCCTTGGTGAGGAGGGACAGCCTTGAAAACACACGAGGAAATGGAAAACAAACAAACAAAGTGAGGAGAGGAAACCAGTCCCAGTAAGTCAAGACAGAGGAATTCTGGGCAGCAGTGCCCGTCCAAGGGGAGACACTGGATGGGAGGAACACACAAAGCTGAGCCCCTGGATAACACATGGATAACACAGGGATAACACACAGATAACACACGGATAACACAGGGATAACACAGAGATAACACATGGATAACACACAGATAACACACGGATAACACAGGGATAACACAGAGATAACACACGGATAACACATGGATAACACACGGATAACACAGGGATAACACACAGATAACACAGAGATAAAACACAGATAACACACGGGTTACACACGGATAACACAGGGATAACACACGGATAACACACGGATAACACAGGGATAACACACAGATAACACATGGATAACACACGGATAACACATGGATAACACATGGATAACACAGGGATAACACATGGATAACACACGGATAGCACACGGATAGCACACAGATAACACACGGATAACACAGGGAAGCACACTGGGAAGCTTCCAGGTGTTCCAGTGGTCATGGGCACACCCATCATTGTATTTTTTACAATTTTTATAGGTTTAACAAATTAGCATCTCTAACAAATATTGTCCAATTAGAAGAGCAGTTGATTGGGCAGTTTTGCCTCCATGTACTGCCCCGCTGGAGTTGGTCTGGGGCTTCTTTGCCCCACTTCCCGCTTTGTCTTCTCAAATTCTGATTGAAAATGGAATGTTCCTCTTGTAGGTGCTCTACTTGAAAATAAGACTAAAGAGTAGTTCAGGAATGTGTTAAAAGGTTAGCTTCTTGCTCTGAAATCTAAGAGAAAGGATAGGAAAAATAACAGGAGCTGTGTAACCACATATTAACTGTCTACAAAGTCACAAATACAGGAAAAATACATAAAAAACAAAAACTTTCAGGCATCCGCTGGGCTGGAGCAGCCGTTGTGCAGCTGCTGCTCCCGGGACTGTTCCCACTCCCTGGCACTGTGTCCAACACACTCCTGGTGGTGCAGGGACACCCCAGACTGTGCAGGATGTGCCCACCAGCACTGCAGGGTGCCGGGAGGACTTCTCACGGCAGGGACCTGCAGCTCTGTGTCTGTGTCTGTGTGTGTGTGTGTCTGTGTGTGTGTGTGTCTGTGTGTCTTTGTGTCTCTGTGTGTGTGTGTGTGTGTCTGTGTGTGTGTGTATCTGTGTGTGTGTGTGTCTGTGTGTCTGTGTGTCTGTGTGTCTCTGTGTCTCTGTGTCTCTCTCTGTGTGTGTGTGTGTGTATCTGTGTGTGTGTGTGTCTGTGTGTGTGTGTGTGTCTGTGTGTCTGTGTGCGTGTGTGTGTGTCTGTGTGTGTGTGTGTGTGTGTGTGTGTCTGTCTGTCTGTGTGTGTGTGTGTCTGTCTGTCTGTGTCTCTGTGTGCCTGCAGGTCTGGATTCAGAGGGGCTGAGAGCAGCCAGTGCACAGCTGGAGAGGCTGTGCTGGGCTCCCAGGCCCCTGGGATGGGCTGGGACACTCAGCATTCCCATGGAATGCACAGGGCTCCCCTGGCCCAGCTCTGTGGAGGAGCAGCTTTTTCTTCATTCAGATTTTGTTGCCCTTCTCCCACTCCCCTTGGCTCCCCCTGCCTGTGCAGAGTCTCTGGGGTGGGTTGGCCCCAGCTGGGTGCTGGGTGCCCACCAAAGCTGCTTTATCAGTGCCCTCTGCAACTGGAAAGGGGAGAGGAAAGAAAGGGAGAGGAAAACACGGGGAGAGACCCCTCCCTGGTCACCATCACAGGCACAACAGCCTCAGCCTGGGGATATTGATTGACTTTATTACCAAAAATCAGAGCAGGACCATGAGAATAAAATAAATCTTTAAAACTTTCCCCCACCTATCCCTCCTTCCTGTTCTCTCTGCTCTGGAGCCAGGCTTGGAGAGCTGGGGGTGCTCACCTGGAGAGGAGAAGGCTCCAGGGAGAGCTCACAGCCCCTGCCAGGGCCTAAAGGGGCTCCAGGAGAGCTGGAGAGGGACTGGGGACAAGGGATGGAGGGACAGGATACAGGGAATGGCTCCCACTGCCAGAGGGCAGGGCTGGATGGGAGATTGGGCAGGAATGGTTCCCTGGGAGGGTGGGCAGGCCCTGGCACAGGGTGCCCAGAGCAGCTGTGGCTGCCCCTGGATCCCGGGCAGTGCCCAAGGCCAGGCTGGACAGGGCTGGTGGAAGGTGTCCCCCAAACCTTCTGGGATTCTCTGCCTGTTCCCTGTTCCCTGGTGTTTCATAGTCAGTGCAGGGTGAGCTCAGGGCAGCTCCAAGCCCAGGGGCAGCCCCCAGCCAGGTGAGTCCCCCCAAAGCTGGAAAGGGGCAGCTTTCTGCAAGGGACACCTGAATCCATCTGCAGCCCTTCCTGCACAGCCTTCTGAAGGATTCCTGGCACATCCCAATCTCAGCAGCACCATCAGGACCAGGTGGGAACCTTTAACAGAGGGGATTGATGTGTCAGGCTGGAGCAGTGCTGGGATGATTTACAGGAACAACTCGTCCACGCCGACCCCATTGCTCAGGCAGGAGAGGCCTGAAATGTGAGCGAAATCACGGAGCAGGAGCTGCTGGGGCCATAATTCACTGCTGGGAGCAGCAGCAGCCAGGGTGGTGCAGGGGTGGATGCACAGACAGAGGGGGAGCTTTCCTCTCCCTGCCCTGCCCAGCCAGACTCTGGTGCAGTTTTTCATGGCAGGAGGGGCAAAGCAGCCTGTGGAACAACACAGACACTGAGTGCCTTTCCCTGAGCTGAGGTCTGGTACTGAGCTGAGCCTGGCAGAGATGGATTGCCCTGCCTGCCCGGGCTGGGGCCAGGCAGAGCTCACCCCAGGGCCCAGGGTCAGCCAGGGGACCAGGACCCAGGGGTGCCAGCCATGCCTCTGTCCTCTGCTCCCTGGGCTGGCCCTGCCAGGTGCTGGCCCTGGGCAGCCTCTGAGTTGCTCTGGTACCCAGGGCAGAGCTGACTGCAGGGGAGAAACCAAACCTGGCACCTGTGTGAGCTGGAGGGACCCACAGGGATCATTGATCCATCTCCTGTCCCTGCCCAGAGCCCCCAACAACCCCACCCTGTCCATCCCTGCAGCGCTGTCCAAAGGCTCCTGGAGCTGTGGCAGCCTCGGGGCCGTGCCCATTCCCTGGGGAGCCTGGGCAGTGCCAGCACCTCTGGGGGAAGAACCTTTCCTGCTCTGCAGCCTGAGCCTGCCCTGGCCCAGCTCCAGCCCTTCCCTGGGAGCTGTCCCAGCTCACCACAGAGCAGAGCTCAGTGCCTGTTCCTCCTCTTCCCCAGGAAATCCCTCCTGTGGACAGCTGGTCTTGTTCTGTCTGTGGTGCAGTTCCTGTGGGAGCTGAGGTGTTCTGGAGAATAATCCCAGAACAAGGTCCCACCTGCCGCAACTTCACATCAACTGCTGATGATATAGTTCTGTGTAAAATATTTGTTCTATATTATAAATATTTGGTGTGAGGGTAGGATGATGCAGTCTTGCTACTCTGTTCTGCTGGAAGAGTCACTTTGCCAGCACAGAACTTCTCTGCCCACTGGAGTGCATCAATTCAGGTCCTGAAAATGGAGCAGGAGCTACAGTGGGTGCCTGGATAAATCCTGTCAGCACAGATCCTCCTCGTGTGCCCCCTGGCCCTGCTGATTTAGAGCCTCCCAGTGCCTCCCAGTCTGCAGGGGCCGTGTTGCAACTGCTGGAAATGTCCAGGACTGAGCCATGGCCTTGGTGCCCTTCACGAAAGTCAACAGGTAGAAGGTGTCAAACATAAACTTTGTCAATAGTGCAGTGGTGGTGACTCTGGGGAGCCCTTTGAGTTCTGTATTTGAGAGTGTCCCCCATGGCGTGCCCATGCCTGGCCTCAGAGCAGGTGGAGGCTCCTTTAGAAAGATCCTCTGGTGTCTCTGGGGCCCAGAGGGAGGGCTCCCTCTGCAGCAGGGCCCTTCCCTCAGCCTGACTGCCCAGGCTGCACCGTGTGCCCACATCTCCTGCCCCTGCCAGCACAGGCAGTGCCACAGCTTGGCAGAGACACAACACAGAGGCCCAGGATGCTCTGGGTTGGAAGGTCTCGGGGTCGTTGTTCCCTGAGATTCTCCTCGGGGTTTCTGTTCCCTGAGGCAGTGGGGTCTCCCCCAGGGTTGCTGTTCCCTGGGGATTTCCCTGGGGTTGCTGTTCCCCGGGGTAATCAGGTTTTCAGTCTTCTCTTTGCCCTGGGTGTTTCACACTGAAGCCAGAGCAGACAGGCTGAGTCCAGCAGTGTTATCAAGGCTGTTTATTCTAAATTATCTCTCAGTTCTTGTCCAGCTCTGCAGGGCGTCCCCAGCAGAGCAGGACACGCGGGGACTGGGGCGGGTCAGAGATCCCGAAACCTTCAGTGCGACCCAACCACTGCCCAAGATGTATTTTTTATTTACAAAATTTTGCCAATGCCTACTACCTACACTAACATGTCAATTCTACTCTAAACCAATCTCTAAAGTCCAACTCAGCAAAAGATGGGGGACGAGAGCAAGAACAAGGAGCACAGGGGCCACTCCCCAATTCCTCCATCTTGTCCCTTCAGCCCCAGATACTGAAAATCCTAATTTCTATATTTATATTCTATAACAAACTAACTACTATTTATTTTTAATTTCTTAGGATTTGTGATTCCTCTTACATGTGAGTATTCACTCCCATGGACAGAAGCCAGAATCAGTGTCCTCCTGGGCTCTGTGTGAGGCTCTGACCCCCCTGTACAGGACCCAGACCCCCTGTACAGTCTCCAAACCCTCCTGAGCTGCCAGAGGGATGTCCTGGACTCCAAGAGGAAGGAACCTTAAAAGGGCATCCTGTTCCCCTTCCACTAGAAAGAGCAAAACCCTGGTCTTTTGGTGCCCTTTTTCTGCCTCCTTGCTCCTCTCAGAGGTGTTCTCAGGGGCTCCCAGCCACGTCAGACACAGGACAGGTGTAGCCACAAGGCCGTTCTGGACCAGAACAAGGATCCACTTTATTCAGAATTGGGATTCAGGAGTCAATTCCTTTAGGCTCTATTGAAAAAGAAAGAGGTGGGTGTGAGCACAGCAAAGGTCAATGAATTCCCATTTCATGTGCCCTCTCCATTTCCCCACATCCACCTCTCTCTTCAGTGCCCACAGGCCCAGGAATGTGCCCTGAATCCTTTGGGATTACCAGGTTGAAGAGTGTGGGAAGGGATGGCACTTTGCAAACAGGACTCCCAGTGCGAAGGAAGAGAATTGATCCCAGTGTGATGAAGCATTAGAGGGGAACATAAAATTATCCAGTCAAAGCAAGGTGTCTTCATCTCCAAGAGCGTTGGCTCCTCTCCAGAGTTACTCCCACTGCAACTGTGAGCACTCCAGCTCCCCCAGGAGATCTCCTGCTGGGAGACCCCTCCTTCACCCAGTTCTTGCTGGAATGCCACACGGAGAGCTGGGGACAGGGATGTCCCACACGGGCCCAAGGCAGAGCCACTCCTGTGCCCTGGAAGCGGAGCTGCCCCGAGGACTCTGGAGCATCATTGCAGGCCAAGGTCACAGCCCCTGCTGCCCCAGGACTCTGGAGCATCACTGCAGGCCAAGGTCACAGCCCCTGCTGCCCCAGGACTCTGGAGCATCACTGCAGGCCAAGGTCACAGCCCCTGCTGCCCCACGGTGATCTCTGTAACAACTGCTGGGCCAAACAGCCCGAGGAGGTGCAGGAACTGCAGCAAGAGTCAGCCCCAGCCCTGTACAGATGTGCTCTCTCCTTTTCCAGATTAACCTTTCAGAAATGTCAGCCAAACAGCCGCTGCCTCCCTGATACAACCTGGAATTTTCGGGCCTGTGACTAGAGCTCCAATTAACTCCTTCAGTGCTCCTGCTCACCTTCCAGCCCTCCCCCAGGAAATTCCAGCTCCAGGGTCCTTTCTTCTGCAGCTATTTTGATGCCCCTCACGTCGGTGACCTCTCTCTCCTGCTGCACCACTTGGGATGGTGGAGTCAAAGGGCACTGCAGAAACAGGAGTGCTTGAAGGTGTGTTCAAAAAGGGAGGAGCAGCACATTCCTAACCTGTGCTAGCTGGGCTGCCACTGCAGGAATAGCAGGGCAGGATGGGATCATCCTCGCTCCCAGAAGATGTCCATAAAGCAACAACAGAGTGTGTTGCAGCAGATTGCACAGGAATGGTCCTTGTCTCTTCCCAGACCTCATCTATCCTGGCATTCCCAGAAAACCCTTCTGTTCCTTCAGAGCAGACCTGCCATGGACTGGCCCAAGCAGCCAAGAGTGACCCAAGTGTCCCAGCTGTGTCCCAGCTGTGACCCTGTGGGCACAAGGCTCCTCTGGCAGCACGTTCATTAAGTGCTCTCCTGTTCATTAAATGTGCACAGGGCTCCTGGAAAATCCAGGGTGGGCAGGATACAGCTGGGAGTCACCCAGAGCAAACAGGGAAGGGGGCAGAACGGGTAGAGATGGTCAGGGGATGCCTGAGCTGGGCTGGAGGTGTGGGAAGGAAAAGGATTAGGGAATCCTCTCTGCACCTTCCCATTCTGGAAGAGCAGAAATAGAGTGGCCAGAGGGAGCCCCCCCAGGTGCCACCTGCCCTCTCCAGAGGGCTGAAGGAAGGGGCTGCTGGCCCTAGGCTGTACAGAACTTCACATCTGCACAGTTAGAGGGTGTCTGGACACTTCTCCTGGATCATTTTCAGATGGGGTTTCAAGGACCTAGTGAGGGTATCCCTGCCCACAGCAGTGGGATTGGAACCAGATGAGCTTTAAGGTCCCTTCTAACCCAACCCATCCTGTGATTCTACGACTCTGAGCCCAGGACCTTGGACCAGGTGAGGCTGCTGGCACGAATAAAGCCCACACTGAGTAAATCATCTCCATCCACCCAAGTGTCCAGTTGGGTGCCTTTGGTTGAATTTCTTTTTTCCACAGGTGACTGTGAGCTGGGTCTGTGTGAGGCACCCACAACCTCTGGGTGTGGTGAGAGGTTTATTGCACACAGGAGAAACTGAACCCTGGCTCACCTCGCAGTGATGCCTTCATGGAAAGGTGGAAACTGGGCAGGCCTTGGAGGGATGTGGCTATGACACCAACCCTGAGGACAAGCTGGAAGAGATGGCCAATACTGGGGTGACAATCCATAAGTGAGGAATGAAGGCTCAGTAGCATTTCTATACCTGGTGTACACAGGTAAAGATAAATACACACATTGTAGAGGGCCAGAATGGATTGGGCTGGAAGGGACCTCTAAGATCACCCATTCCCACTCCTGCCATGGCAGGGACACCTCCCACTGTCCCAGACTGCTCCAAACCCCAATGTCCAACCTGGCCTTGGGCACTGCCAGGGATCCAGGGGCAGCCACAGCTGCTCTGGGCACCCTGTGCCAGGGCCTGCCCACCCTCCCAGGGAACAATTCCTGCCCAATCTCCCATCCAGCCCTGCCCTCTGGCAGTGGGAAGCCATTCCATGTGTCCTGGCACTCCAGTTCTTGATGAAGAGTCCCTCCCTGGCTTCCTTGTAGCCCCTTCAGACCCTGGGAGGTGCTGTGAGGTGTCCTCTCTTCTCCAGGCTGAACAATCCCAACTCACAGCCTCTCTCCATAGGGGAGGGGCTGCAGTCCCCTGAGCAACTTCACGGCCTCCTCCAGACCCGCTCCCAGAGTTCCATATCCCGTATGTTGGGAGCACCAGGTCTGTCTGCAGAGTTCCAGGTGGGGTTTCACATGGATACAGACATATCCACACATTGTCCATGGATCTGGTGGCAGCCGAGCCTCTGACTAGCAGGGACAGAGCCACCACCTCCCCACACTGTGCACGTTCAGCTTTCCCCGGCACAATCCTTCCCTCTCCTTTCCCCACTGAGCAAATGAGTTCACTTAATAAAAATCCGTTTTTCTGCTTCCCAGATGGGATCTGCCTGTGCAGGAGCCCTTGTCCCTCCAGCACAGGGAAGGCTGCTGGAGGGCTCAGCAGGATGGGAATCCAGCATCAGCTACAGTGTAACCCTCCTGCCCTTTGGGTAAACTGAGGCAAGCTGCTGTCCTTCCTGCCCGCAGGAGAGGGATCCCAAGGGGCAGGGATGGCGAGAGGCTCAGCCGCAGGGAAGAGTTCTCCTTCGGGCTGTACCCAAAGGGCTCTCTGACATCCTTCCCTCGGGAAAGCAGCAGCTCCGCACCCGCAGCAGCCGAATCTGGTGAGGAAGAGGAGGCATCGCGGGTTCGGATGTCTCTCGCCGCCTCCCCGGTGCGCAGATCCAGAGCAGGGGAAAACGCCCGCCGGGTTCTCCGGTGCCTCCCGAGGGGCTCTGAGCCGTGGCCCCCCGGGGCTGTGCGGGCGCGGCTGCGGCGGGAGGTGGGGAGGAGGGAGCGGGCCCGGTGCCCGCCGCCGCCCGGGCGTCCCTCTCCGCCGCTTCCTTTAGGTGGCACCTCTCCTCCAGGAATGAGGCTCCCGGCCCCGCGCAGCCCTGCCCGGGCCGCGGCCGCGCACCGCGGGGG
>VXBR01008384.1:39463-52541 GCA_013400215.1 Cisticola juncidis | reverse complement strand
CTCCAGCCGCCGCCCAGCCTCGGCTTGGCTCGGCTCGGCCTTGGGGTGACCGGGCGAAGTTGGTGCTTCCGGGGGAAGCGCGTCCCCNCACAGCCGGAGCTCTGCCCGAACCAGCCCTTTTCCATGGACTTGGGCGATAATCTTTGCTTCCCGGCCCCCGTGTGCGGGCTGGGGCTGGGGCTGGGGCAGGGCTGGCACAGGGGCTGGGGCTGCGGCGGCTCTCGGAGCCCCAGGTCCCGCCGTGCCTTGGCCGCTTGCGGAGGCTCCGGGGGGACGGGGCTGCGGCCCCAGCTCGGGAGGGACACTGGTGCCAGGCTGCGGGCTCAGCCCTCTCGGGAAGCGTGTGCCACACAGGTGTGTTTGCTGGGAACCCAGCCCACGGATTGCAGGCTGTAACTGGAGGGATCAGCCCATCGTGGGAGCTCCAGGGCTGGCCAGGTGCTGGGCAGGGGAGATTTGGGCATGCGGAGCCTCTGGCTGCTCGGACTCTGCTCCCTGCTGTGCTGTCTCCAGTTCGTTTCCCGTTCCCGTCAGCGACACAGATACAATTTTCTTTTCCTTTCTATTTCGGAGGGCACCCTGATTTATTTGTGACGATCAAAGGACACATCCAAGCTGTGAGCCACACCGCACATCGCCTCCTCGAGAGGCTTTGTGTCGATCTGAAACGTGAAATGGCCAATTTATTCCTGTTCGAGGAACACCTTGGGAGCAGGCTCCGCTGCCAGCTTCCCCCCGGGCCCTGGGGGGATGCTGATATCCGAGCCTCCATTTGCCGGGGGCCGTAGCCGGGGCAGGGGTTACCACGGGCTGAGCCCGGCGGCTCCGTGCCCGTGCTCAGCCCGCGGTGCCGGGCTCTGCCGGGGGCTCCTTTGTCACCCGCCGGTGCCGGGCTCTGCCGGGGGCTCTT
Organism: Cisticola juncidis; assembly: GCA_013400215.1. Lineage (NCBI taxonomy): Eukaryota > Metazoa > Chordata > Aves > Passeriformes > Cisticolidae > Cisticola > Cisticola juncidis. Next base: position 51,631 of record VXBR01008384.1, on the reverse strand, counting down.
TGTCACCCGCCGTGCTGGCAGAGCAGCCCCGGCGCTGGGTGTGGTGCGGACACCCCGAGCCCCCCGCTCCCATCCCCGCCGCTGCTGCAGCGCTGTTCGCCCCACGCACTGACATTCCCGGCTGCCGCCAGCATCGTGTGGAACAACACAGGGGATAATGAAATATAAAAACTGTGTTACAACGGCTTTATTTATAGAACGAGGCTTGGAGGAGTTTGGGGTTGAATTATTTGCTTTTTTTTTGCTGCAGTTTATGAATTGCTCCTGTGAGAGGCTGGGGAACTGGGCTAGCTGGCAGGTTTGGCTGGAAAGTCCTTATGAACCTGGGGGATTCTGTTTAGCTGAGTGTCCATCCTGCTGGATCTGGACTACATTTCCCGCTGTGGGCTGCCAGGATGCTTCAAGTGCCTTGTAAGCCAGAAATAGCCACCAGGGGCAGTTGGACAGGCAGAGCTTTCCCTGTTCTCAGCACTTGCTGCCTTATTAACACAATTCATTTTTACTGAAAAAGGGCTTTCTATGCTTCCTTCTTTTTTTTTCTTTTTTTTTTTTTTTTAAACCCCGAATACAAACCCCTGTAATATGAGAACCTACATCAACATCACCCATGTGAGAGCAGCTCTTTTTTTTCCTCTTGAGAGAAAACAGCATTCATTGCATTATTTTGTATTTCCTGTCTTTCTAATGTAAATTTTTTATCAAGGGGCTGCTGCATTTTCTGGGCTTTGTCCCCCCTTTCTCAGCAGGCAGCACAGACCTCAGACCTGTATTCCACAGGCCGATCAAAGGCTGTGTTTGGAGAGGTTTTTCCAAAGAGGATTGTGCTTAGAGAGGAATTTTAGGGCAAAAAGGTGGAGGTGCTGTTGCACCACTCGGTGCCTGGGCGTTGAACTGGTGCAGACGTGGTTGTTCCCTGCTGGATCTGGGATGTTTTCCCAGACAAAGCTGGGCCAGAGGAGGAGTCAATGAGAGGCAGTGAGGAAGTGCGGAGGGCTGGGCACGTGCTGAACCAGCCGGGCCCCTCTTTAATTCCTCCATCCCGAGCTCAGGAGCTCCGGGCTTGGCTTGGGAAATCCTCCTGGGAGCCTGTTGTGTCCATAAAGGAGGAGAGGGAGTCACCGGTGGGAAGGAGCACGGGGAATTTGTTACAGAGCATCCCTCTCCGCTCTGCCCTGCTCCCTGCCCTGCTCCAGGGGCCGGAATGAGAGGGCAGCAGGGTGGATGCTCCATCCGCTCCTCCTGTGGGGCTGGAAGCTGGGAAGGGCTGCGGGGATGCACAGCTGAGATCTCACATTCCCTGGGCCAGTGAGACACAGGCCCTGTGCTGGGTAATCTTCTCCTGACCCCAACAGTGACTTTGGCCACTGAGCCTTCCAAGGGAATAACCCAAATCCACAAAATCCAGCAGCACAGATGTGAATTTTCCACACTTTTCCCCTCGGAAGCAGCGAGGAGCCTGTGAGCTGGGGGCGGGGGAGGGAAGGATGCCCGAGGCCGCTGCACCCTGCACGCACCGCGCTGCTGGCTGAGGGCACTGCGGTCTGTCCTGCCCTTCCCATCCTCCAGGGCCTGAGCCAGGAGAGGGGAAATGGCCCGAGGCAGGGCCTCCGCACAGAGCAGGACAAGGCAGGCTGCAGGGAGCCGGCTCTGATCCCTGCCCGAGCCCCCCTCGGCCCTGGGCCCGGCCGTGCTGCCCATCCCGGAGCCGCTGGAGCTGCCCCGGGATCCGCCCGCAGGGACAGGAGGGAGCCGCTCCCGCCAGCTGGGCGGCCCCTTCCCCTCGGATTTGCAATGCTCTCTGCCGCTGGCACCTTCATTGAGAGGATCCCCGAGCGCCGGGCGCCTCTTTAGATGTTCCTGAGGAGGTTTTGCCGTCGTGCAGGAGGCCCAGCCCAGTGGAACAGGAGCATCCTGGGCTGCGAGAGGCAGCATCCTCAGCCTGGGCGCTGCCTGGGCTGGGCGCTGCCGCAGGGCCGGGCGCTCCTGGCCCTATGGAAGGTTCCGTGCCGTGTCCCCGAGCCAGCCGTGTCCCCTGGGCTCTGTGAGTAGCACGGTGTCAGGGCTTCTCCAGCACAGGCACACGTGCGGGAGGGAGGAGTGAGGCTGGTGAGACACAAAGCCCAGCTTCTCCTCCCCTTCCCTGCTGTGCCTGCAACTCCTGGAGGTTTCCAGGGGCTGAGGGAAAAGGGGACAATTGTACGGAAAAGTCTTAATCAGCTAAAAGAGGCCGAGGGTGGATCCTGCCATGCTTGCGCAGAGATGCCGAAGGGATTTGTGCAGAGTTTGCTCAAATATGCAAACTCACCTCAGCCTGAGCTGTGTCTGACAGACTGCTGGGCCCAGGGACTGGAACCTGGAGTGGCTGGAGCCTGCAGGGGCTGGAGCCTGGAGCCTGCAGGGGCTGGAGCCTGGAGTGGCTGGAGCCTGCAGGGGCTGGAGCCTGGAGCCTGCAGGGGCTGGAGCCTGGAGTGGCTGGAGCCTGCAGGGGCTGGAGCCTGGGGTGGCTGGAGCCTGCAGGGGCTGGAGCCTGCAGGGGCTGGAATCTGGAGTGGCTGGAGCCTGGAGCCTGCAGGGGCTGGTTACCCTCTGTGCAGTGCTCAGAGGCGCTGTGTGGGCTCAGGGCAGTGGCACCAGGTCCACGGGTGTTGTTTCCCCTGGGCTGTGTGCAGCTCACAGCCAGGCCCTGCTGCTGTGGGCAGAGCACATCTTGTGGTGTGGCACAGGCTCTGATCATGCTTACTTTGCTTTTGGAACACTCCTAGAAGGCCTCTGGAGTCTTGGCCCTGCTTCTGCCTTCTTTGTATCCTTGGCCAGGTCAATGAGCCCTTCTGTGATGTAGTCTCAGCTTTTCCAGCACTGTCCCTCGGAGAGTGATGCTGAGTTATGACCCAAGGGACCCAGGATATGCCTAAATTCAGCCCAGAGCTGAAATGTGGAGGTCTGAGCAGTCACTGATCACCTCCTCAGCAGTGCCACAGTGTCAGGTGACAAGACTGATGATCTCCTGAGGGCTGTTGCTGCATCCACAGCAGGTTTGTGTCTCTGGGCTGGCCCACCTTCCTCCCAACCTTCACACTGCAGCTGATCAACAGCATCAGCAGATTTTACAGTGTTTATTGTCCCTCTCCTGGAACCAGGGGATTAGAAAAGCACTTGAGTTTTATTTGGAATCCTCCCTGGTTGTCAAGGAAAGCAGAAACACTCCACAAGCACATACAAAGCATCAAGGAGACTGGAAACAAGAAAACACAAACACTCTGGTGATGGGATTTTTTTAGTTCAGTTTCTGGAGGGCCCAGCAGTTTGAGGCATCACCCTGACAACTCTCAAGTAGCAGTGTTGGGTCCTGTGTGCATGGGTCAGGCAAGGCCGGGCTCAGAATATTTGCTTTCATGAAATCATGGAATATTTTGGAGGAATTACCTGGATACACCTGGAGTACCTCTGGAGGTATCTGAAGAACCTCTTGCTCAAAGCACAGCTGATTTCAAAGCCAGGTCTGGTTGCTCAGGGGCGTGTCCTGTCCAGCATGGATTTCTTCCCAAGGATGGATCTCTTCCCAAGGATGGATCTCTTCCCAGGGATGGATCTCTTCCCAGGGATGGATCTCTTCCCAAGGATGGATCTCTTCCCAGGGATGGATCTCTTCCCAAGGATGGATCTCTTCCCAAGGATGGATCTCTTCCCAGGGATGGATCTCTTCCCAAGGATGGAGATACCCTGTCCTCCTCCACAGGGGTGTGGCAGCCCAAGCCCTTTGTCACCTGGCCTGAGGTAGCACCATGGGTAGCCCCATGTCCCTCTGGTGAGGTGGGGGTGCCTGGGTCTGTCCCCGGGCAGGGCTGTGGCAGGAGCGATGGTGACATCGTGCTGGCTCCCTGTGAGGGCAGAGCAGGGGCTGGGGAGGGATCACAGAGGGGGTGAAAGAGGGGTCACAGCCAGGGGCCATGGCAGGGACACTCAGGATGGCAGCAGGGACACTCAGGATGGCAGCAGAGACACTGAGGATGGCAGCAGGACACTTGGGATAGCAGCAGGGACACTTGGGATCGCAGCAGGGACACTCAGGATGGCAGCAGGACACTCAGGATGGCAGCAGGGACACTGAGGATGGCAGCAGGACACTCAGGATGGCAGCAGGGACATTCGGGATGGGACATGGGACACTCAGGATGGCAGCAGGACACTGAGGATGGCACCAGGGACACTCAGGATGGCAGCAGACCTTTGCAGATGCTCTCCTGTCCCTGTGTTTGCTGTGCTGGCTGCTGCTGGGGACAAAGCCCCTGGCCAGTTTCATGTGGCCTGGTTCCAGCTGCCCCAGCCTGGTGTCCCACATCGATGGTAATTAAATGGAGCTCCCTGGAGCTCTCTAGTCCTCAGATGCACCCTGTGCTGGGAGCCTTTCCTGACCCCCTGCGGGGGCAGGGACCTCTCTGGGGACACACAAACCTGGCCCAATCCCAGAATCAGGAGGTGCTGATGGGAGGGTCCAGGACAGGAGTGTTGCACCTCAGGTCAGGTCTGCTGTGGATTTCTATCCAAGCTTTGGAAACCTCCAATGATGGAGCCTTGCAGGCCTTTCCCAGTACTGGAAGTGTTTGAAAAGCTTTTCCTGATATCTGAACTGCACCTCCCAAGCTGTAGTTCTTGGCTGTGGCTCTTTGCTGTGTCAGCTGCCCATACTCAGGTGTGTTTGGCTCTGCCATCCTTACAAGTTCCTTGGAGGAGCTGGAGGCTGGAATTAAATCTCCCTTCACGTTCTCTTTGTCAGGCCCAACCATCCTAATTCCCTCTGCCTAACCCTGTGGCACATACCAGGACACATATTAGGAAGGAATTGTTCCCTGGGAGGGTGGGCAGGCCCTGGCACAGGGTGCCCAGAGCAGCTGTGGCTGCCCCTGGATCCCTGGAAGTGTCCAAGGTTGGTCAGGGTTTGGAGCAGCCTGGGACAGTGGGAGGTGTCCCTGCCATGGCAGGGGTGGACTGGGACGAGCTTCCCACCCAAACCATTCTGGGACTCTGTGGCTCTCTGGTTCTGTGACATCCTATAGGCTCCTGGTCATCTCTGCTCCTCCTGGGCTGTGCCAGCCCTGGGGTGGCAGCAGGAGCAGGGCAGGGCCTGTCCCCTGTGCTGGCACTGCTGGGGCACCTCCAGGGCTGGGGCAGCTCTGGGCCCCTCCTGGCAGGAGAGACCTGCAGGGGCTGCCGCGTGTCCAGGGCAGGGAACGGGGCGGGGAAGGGGCTGGAGCCCCAGGAGCAGAACTTCCTGCACTTCCTGTCCCATTCCTGACAATATTACTTCTTAATCCTGTCCCCTGTCACTCACTCAGAAAGCTCTGACATTTGGGTACCCAGCACATGATTTATCTCTTTATGGTGCTGAGGAGTTGTTTAGCAGTGAGTCAGAAACGTGAAGGAGTCCAGGTTCCCACCCTGCAGATCCCCAGATTACCTGTGCAATGGGATTTGTTTCCTGTGCTGCTGCCCCAGTTCCAGCCCAGACATGAGCTCCTTCTTCCTTCCAGGATCTGCATCCTGAGGGGATCCAAACCCTTTCCCCCCATGGTGATTGTTTTGCTGGGGTTGACTCACAGAATCTTCCTTGTCCAGCATTTCTGCCCTTGATCCACGGAGGTCTGGAGAGTCTTCATTGCCAGCTCTGATCCCCATCCCAGCTGCAATTCCACACGGAGGTGGGAACAGTCCAGAGAAAGCAAATGGATTCAGCAGTAGAGAGGTTCCCTGCCTGGATGGGAGTTTGCAGCCCATCCCAGCTTTTTTCCATCCCATGGGAGCTGGACACGTTCCTTCCACTGGCTCTGGGAGTCCTGGTGCCTTTCCAGCATTTTGTGCTTTGTTTTCTCTCTCCGTGCTGCGCCTTCGGCTGGAAACAAAGGGATGTTTGCATTCCAGTGTGATGCTTCTCTTTCTTCCCTGAGTGCACGGGATAATTACAGTGCCTTGCACTAATTGATGTGTTATTAGTGATAATTCTGATTTATACGGTGCTTTAGGAAGGGGCATTTCTGTGGCAGAAGTGATGCTCTAATGTGACACTTGGCAGTGGCTTGTGATGTGTCACCTCATCTCCCGTGAGCTGCTCGTGGGGGAAACGGGTTCACTTTTATTTTTTTGTTAAAAACCAATCTTTTGCAAGAACCATCTGGCTGCTAAATTCTCCTCGCGGAGCTGTGCGGTTTGCTGGGAGTTCATTTGCGGCTTTAGCTACTAAAGAGGAAGTAAAAGTGACTGATTAGTCTGAGACTGGGACCATTCACATCAAAGTGACAGATTTTGCGAGCTGGATTTGGGGAAGTGTTTAAAACTGGTGTGTTTTCATTAAATGTTGAAGAGTGTGGGCAGAACTGCGCTCTGGGTGGTGCAGCTCAGCGCTCAGCCCTGCACCCTGGGTTGTTATGTCACAGTGAATTGTGGGGCTGTTCAAATTTGCCTCTGCTTGTTTGATGACTTTAAATACTGATTTTAATTGTGCGTCTTCCTTAAGGCTGTGAGTGATGGTGGGAGCCACAGACCATAATCCCAATGCACAACACAGCCACATGCCCTGGGAGGGGGAACTCAGACAGAGGGGAGGGAGAGGAAAGGAAAATATCTTTGGAGCCCCCAAATTCAGCTTTCCCTGCTCCCATGGGGGCTTTGGCAGGGATGTGCCATGAGCTGCTGGGCACTCAGAAGCCCTTTGGGGGTGCTGGGGTAAGGCTGGGAGGGCTCCACACTCTCCCCTGTCCAGAGGGGTCCTTGGAAAGCCTAAGAGCAAATCCAGAGTTTGGGAATGTGGGATTTGTCTCTGCAGAGAGAAATGGTCACCTGGAAGCCACCATGACCTGTAGGACTTGCACAAGGATCTGGAGGGACAGGGAATGGCTTCAAACTGACTGAGAGTGGGTTTATATTGGATATCAGGAAAGATCCTTCCCTGGGAGGGTGGGCAGGCCCTGGCACAGGGTGCCCAGAGCAGCTGTGGCTGCCCCTGGATCCCTGGCAGTGCCCAAGGCCAGGCTGGACAGGGCTGGGAGCAGCCTGGGACAGTGGGAGGTGTCCCTGCCATGGCAGGTTGGCACAGGATGGACTTCAAGGTCCCTCCAGAGCCAAACCAGTCTGGGATTCTGGGACTGCACATCCCTGTGGCACTGGTCTGTTTTCAGGAGCAGTGGGAGCTGTGGTGGGAGCAAATCCCTCTCCCTGTGCCCAGGATCCTTCCCAAGCACCCATCCCCATGGATCTGGCCCTGATCAATGCTCCCTGTGGCCGTGCAAACACGGTTAGCATTGGTTTACACTAGAGGGCTGTCTGTCCCTTTCCCTTCAGAGAGAGCCCTGTGCTGGGAATGTTCCTGTGGCAGGATCCCACAGTTTGGCAGGATCCCATCCTGTCGGGAGGGGAGTGCCCTGCAGGCTGCTTTCGTGCTCAGCTCTGCTCTCTGTGCTGCTCAGAACATCCCTGCCCTGGGCTGGAGGCACTTTGGAGCTGTTTCTGAGTGAAGTGAAGCACCCTGGCTCTGCCCCCTGTCCAGCTCAGCAGGAAGCAGCAGTTTCCAAACAGGTTTCCCTCCTGTCCTGTTTTTTTCCAGGCCCTTTTTGCTGACAGGAGAGCACTCTGTGGTAGCCCAGGGATGCTCTGGGTTTCCAGGAGTTGGTATTTCCTGTTCATGCCCTGCTCTGATGAGGATCTGCAGCCCTGAACATCTGCACATCCAGATGTGGGGTGACTCGAACAGGAATTGCTTTGGAAATGGCTCCTGGGGGCTGGAGGAGCCTTCAGTGTCCCAGGGCTGAAAGAGATTTGGCAGCTTCTGCCTGAAAGTTCAGCTTTCTGCCTGAAAGGACAGCTCCTCTGGCTCTCCTGTCACCTGCAAGGCTGGGACCTCTGTGGGGACATTGCCACCATGAAGCCTGGCTGCTTTGGTCCACTCTGCCATGTATTTCACGGAATATCCTGACCTGGAGGAACCCACAGGGATCATCCAGCCCAACTCCTGTCCCTGCCCAGAGCCCCCAACAACCCCACCCTGTTCATCCCTGCAGCGCTGTCCAAAGGCTCCTGGAGCTGTGGCAGCCTCGGGGCCGTGCCCATTCCCTGGGGAGCCTGGGCAGTGCCAGCACCTCTGGGGGAAGAACCTTTCCTGGTGGGAAGAACCTTTCCTGATGGGAAGAACCTGTGTCTAAGCCTGCCCTGGCACAACTTCCTGCTGATTGAATTTAATTGATTTATTTAATTCTGTCCCCACTCACCTTTGACTCAAGCAAAGACAGAACCAGCTGAGGCTTGCCTTTGCCTGACAGACATGGTTTGAATTCAGGCCATCCTGATAATTCCAGCCCCAAACACAACCCCTCAGTGCCTCCCAAGTGCCTCGTGCCAACTGCATTCGTGGCACTGCTTTTTCCTGTTCCTGGATGCCTGAGCAGTCAAGGTTTGGCTCAGCTTGGGCAAAAGTGGAGATAACTGAGAGCAGTTCCAGTCCAAGTCCCTGGACCCTGCCCAAGGGTCTGCCCAGTGAGCAGGGCTGGGGGGGGTGGGGAATGAGCTGGGATGGCCAGGAGCAGGTGGAGGGGGGCACTGGTGGGCACTGGGGCTGTGCCCAGCACACACTGAAGTGCAGAGGTTGGTTCTTTGGCACAAGTTGATTTATGAACTCCAGGCACTTCTCTCCCTCCCTCAGTTTGTTCCTAACGTGTCCTGAGGGAGGAGGGGTTAATGATGGTGCTGCCAGAGCTCTGAGTGGTGGCACTGACCCCAGTGATGGCGGTGGGATGCTGCTGGGCCATGGGGACAGGGAGGTGGAGGTGTAGACCTGCTCTGCATCCACCCCAGCACAGGAGCAGGAGCAGCAGTGGGAGCAGCTGGGGCTCAGGACAGTGATGTCCCCGGGCCAGGCTCCCTTGGCTGCTCAGGTCACTGCTGCAGGTGGCATCACCTGGCTGTCCCTGTCCCAGCACCCCAGGCACAGCTGGCAGCTGTGGGCAGGCAGGGGTGAGGACCTGAACCCTGCTGGCACAGAGCTGCTGTGCCCTGCCCGTGTGCCAGCCAGGCAGGGCAGTGCAGGAGTCACAGAAACGTGGAATGGGTAGGGCTGGTTTGGGAGGAAATCACAGAAACGTGGAATGGGTAGGGCTGGTTTGGGAGGAAATCACAGAAACGTGGAATGGGTAGGGCTGGTTTGGGAGGGACCCTGAGGCTCATCCAGTGCCATCCCTGCCATGGCAGGGACACTCTCCCTGTGCCAAGGTGCTCCAAGCCCTGTCCAGCCTGGCCTTGGGCACTGCCAGGGCTGGGCTCATGGGCTGCATCACTCACCTCACCCTGGTCCCCCACATTTCCACAGCTCCTACAGAGCTGCTGAATCCCCCTCATGGCTGGGTCCATTTCAGGGCACAGAATGGATTTTAGCCCTTCCTGGTGGGAAGCAAAGGGATCCTGCCCCCCCAGCCTTCCTGGGCATGGCAGGGGCAGCAGGCTCACCCCTGGATGTTTCAGGTTTGAACCTCGATTTCCGACATCAGGGGGTGAAGTGAGAGGAGACTTTAGCTGGGCTTGGAGGCAGAGCCTGGCTGAGGGGCTGCAACTTCATCTGCAGTGACCTCCAAGGTGACACCCTTGGGTTTGACGTCACCCACAAGCCCAAGGAGCTGTCTCTCCCAAGTTTTTACCGAGGCCCAGTTTCTACTGTGACACAAATGTTGGTGCTGAGGCACTGGGGGCAATGTGGGGTCTGGAGATCAGACAGTGGCTGTTCAAACGTCATCCCCACTACTCCAGCACTGTTCCTGTTTTCCTGAGGCTTCATCCTCTGCTGGGTGCAGAGTGTGGTCCCAAAGCCCTGGGAAGGGGCTCTGTGAGGGGCTGGGGGTGCTGCTGGCCCGGGATGGTGTCCAGTCCCTGTTCCTTCTCTCCCAGGCTGGAAGGGAGCTCCAGGGGAGCAGCACAGCCAGAGAGAGACATTTGGAGCAGTGGAACAGTAAATGATCCCCAGCTGCCTCCAGGGAGCCAGCCCAGGAGAGCCTTTCCTTGGCCATGGCTTTTCAGTGGGAAATGTTTTGCTTTTGCTGTGTTTATTTTTGGCTTTCCTAGAGTTTCTAAAGGCTCACAGTAATCCTGAGCTTTGGGGTGGCCAGCTGGGCTGCAGGTACAAACTCTGCCTCAGAACACTGGGTTTCCTCATTTTCTGGGGACCTTGAATTTACTGGGAGCTTGGAAAAGCTTAACCTGGGAACACCTGGGGCATGTGCAGAGACATCTGGGAGTGACAGGGGAAGGTGTCCCTGGCCATGGCAGGAGGGTTGGAACGGGCTGGCCTTTGTGTACCTTCCAACATAAACCATTCTGTGATTCCCTGATTCTGCAATTCCCTGATTCTGTGCTGCTGTAGTTCTGTGATTCTCTGATTCTGTGATTCCCAGATTCTGTGATTCTGTAGCTCTGTGATTCCCTGATTCTGTGATTCTGTAGCTCTGTGATTCCCTGATTCTGTGATTCTGTAGCTCTGTGATTCCCTGATTCTGTGATTCTGTAGCTCTGTGATTCCCTGATTCTGTGATTCTGTAGCTCTGTGATTCCCTGATTCTGTGATTCTGTAGCTCTGTGATTCCCTGATTCTGTGATTCTGTAGCTCTGTGATTCCCTGATTCTGTGATTCTGTAGCTCTGTGATTCCCTGATTCTGTGATTCTGTAGCTCTGTGATTCCCTGATTCTGTGATTCTGTAGCTCTGTGATTCCCTGATTCTGTGATTCTGTAGCTCTGTGATTCCCTGATTCTGTGATTCTGTAGCTCTGTGATTCCCTGATTCTGTGATTCTGTAGCTCTGTGATTCCCTGATTCTGTGATTCTGTAGCTCTGTGATTCCCTGATTCTGTGATTCTGTAGCTCTGTGATTCCCTGATTCTGTGATTCTGTAGCTCTGTGATTCCCTGATTCTGTGATTCTGTAGCTCTGTGATTCCCTGATTCTGTGATTCTGTAGCTCTGTGATTCCCTGATTCTGTGATTCTGTAGCTCTGTGATTCCCTGATTCTGTGATTCTGTAGCTCTGTGATTCCCTGATTCTGTGATTCTGTAGCTCTGTGATTCCCTGATTCTGTGATTCTGTAGCTCTGTGATTCCCTGATTCTGTGATTCTGTAGCTCTGTGATTCCCTGATTCTGTGATGCTGTAGCTCTGTGATTCCGTGATTCTGTAGCTCTGTGATTCCCTGATTCTGTGATTCGATTCTGTGATTCCCTGATTCTGTGATTCGATTCTGTGATTCCCTGATTCCATGAGCAGAGGTCCCTGTGGCTGCAGCCTGCTCAGGGGAGCAGCCCTTGGCTCTCCCTCATCAGCTGGACAGGGAATGTGCTCTCCCCTGGCAGATCCCCGTGAGGAAGGGAACCAAACGTGTGGCACTGGGTGCAGGGCTGGTGGCACCTTGGCAGGGGCTGTGCCAGCTCTGCCCCTGGCCAGGACACCCCACACCAGTGCAGGGTGGCAGGACAAGGGGTAGTTTCAAACCTAGAGAGGTTTGGATCAGATGGTGCAAAGTTCTTTGTGCAGAGGGCGGTGAGGCCCTGGCACAGGTGCCCACAGAAGCTGTGGCTGCCCCAAGGCCAGGCTGAACGGGGCCTGGAGCACCTTGGGACAGTGGAAGCTGTCCCTGATCATGGCAGGGGAGGGCACTGGAGGAACCTTAAGGTCCCTCCCAATCCAAAGCATTCCAGGATTCTGTGATCCTGTTTTTACAGCCATGAGAAGCCCCCAGCTCAGGCCGTGCCTGCTCCAGCCCTGCCCCATCCCAGCTGTGCCACCCAACGCAGCTCCTGGGTGTTGTGCACTCCCCTCCCTGCAGCTGGGCCAGACCCTCTGGGATTGCAGGGGCTCTGGTGCTTCCATCCAGGTGTCTGGGTGTTCCTAACTCGCTCCTCTCCTGCTGAAATGAGTCCCTGACCGTGGCCATGTGAGCATGGCTGCCTTGCTGTGACATTTGTGCCCTGAGCCCTGCTCCTGACGCCACCGCCAAGGCCCAGTGTGGGAGCTGGGATGGGAGAGCCCTGGAAGGCGTGTGGGATGTCCAGGTGTGTCCCTGTGTGTCCCTGGGTGTGTCCCTGTGTGTCCCTGTGTGTCCCTGGGTGTCCCCGGGTGTCCCTGTCTGTCCCCTCTGTGTCACCCTG
>VXBR01008384.1:11855-25692 GCA_013400215.1 Cisticola juncidis | reverse complement strand
TTGCAATCCTTATTTCTGGGAAACATCCTCCTGGTCCTCTTGAGCTAAAGAAAATACCTTACACACAAATTTTACTAAAGCTTAATGTAAAAAAAAATATAGTTAAAAACTACATTTACTATATTATTCAAATGTTAATATTACATTAACTTTTCTAAATAGCAAATTACATATAGTAAAGATCTGCGTAGAGCCACATGCACAATATGACTTTTTCACACCTCGGAGCAGGGACAGCTGTGGGGAGCCAGAGCTGTCACACACACCCTCGGTGGCTTTGGGGGCAGCCAGAAATGCTCAGCAAAGGTTTGGGAAGGTCTGGCCCCAGCGGTCCCCAGGGAGCCTCACCAGGGGACATTCTGGAGGCAGCCCTGTCTCAGTGACAGGGACTCCCCGGGATGCCTGAGGAGTGTCCCTCAGGACAGGGAGTCCCTGGGATGCCTGAGGGATGTCCCTCAGCACAGGGAGTCCCTGGGATCCACGCTGAAGGGGGGTGCTGCTGTCCCTGCCCCTGAGCCTGCTCTGCATCCCAGACACCCCAAATCCCCGTGGGAGGTGATGCTCCAGGGATGTTGAGCACAGAGCAGCTGCAGCAGCAGCACCTCTGAGCTGGGTGTGAGCTCCTTCTGAGCACCCAGAGCGTGGAAATCGAGGGGGAAAGTGAGTCCAGGGCTGCTCCAACTGTTCTGATTCCCCACAAGGGACAGGAGAGGCAAGAGCCAAAGGTTTATACATTAAATTATGCAAGGATTTAACAGCACTTTACACTGCAGAGCAATCCCAACTCCATCCCCTCCTGCCTGCTCCCTGCACCCAGGATGTGCCACTTCCAGCTGGGTCTGGCCCCAGCAAAGGCTTTGAGTTCATAGGAAACAAAAAGCAGAACAGAATCCCCCCCTGCATCTTCTCCACGAGCAGAGGCCTCTCAGAAATATTAGATTGATCTGTATTTTATCTGGGAGGGAGGATGGCTCCTTAACATCATTAAGTGGTGACCTTTAAAACTCATCTGCTGCAGCCTGGTCGGGCAGTGGATGCAGTGGAGACGGATGGCGGCGCTGGGGAATCCAATAAATTGTTTGCAGAGATCAGTGCGGGTGTGTTTGCAGGGGTGTGGAGGTCCCTGGGCCACTGCTCGCTGCCTCTTTGTTTTTTACAGCAGAGTAAATCCAGTTTGGTGCCCAAGATGAATGTTCAGGGCCATGTGTCATGTTTTACAAGGGGCTGACAGCTCAGATGGGCAGAATGAAGGTGCCCAGCCCGGAGTCCCCTGCGTGACTTCACTGGATCTGCCAGCCCCGAGCAGAGGAGCAGCCTGGCTTGGGGGGTGCTCTCTGATGGGAACCTGATCCCATTTAGTCCCAGCTCATCCCATTTAGTCCCAGCTGCTCCCATTTAGTCCCAGCTGATCCCATTTAGTCCCAGCTGCTCCCATTTAGTCCCAGCTTATCCCATTTAGTCCCAGCTGCTCCCATTTAGTCCCAGCTCATCCCATTTAGTCCCAGCTCATCCCATCTAGTCCCATTTGAATGCTGTGTGTGGGAAATGCAGCCAGGCTGGCTGCCAGCTCCAGGGCCAGGCTGGGACGGGCAGGGGTTCACACCAGGGTGCTCCAGGTCCCCTGCACCCCTGGTGCCCCTCACAGCCTGGGAATGGGACGGGGTGGATCCCACAGGACCTGGGCAGGGCTGTGACCCTGTGAGCTGCTGGCAGCCCGTGGTGATGGGGATCTGCTCCCTCTCCCTGGCTGTGCTCTGCTGGGTTTGGAGCACGATTTCCCTGGGATAAAAGCTGGATCATGGCTGGCAAGTGCTGCCCCGTGGCAATGTCCTGTGCTCCTGGCTGTCACCTCCCAGCTCCTGCAGCCTGGGAAAGGGGAAGGTGTCCCTGACCCTGGCAGGGCAGGGGGAGGTGGAACCTTTGAAGTCCCTTCCAACCCCAAAGCCATGACTCTAGGGCTAATTGCTTGGGCAGGAGAAATTCCCAAGGAGAAGCAGGAGAAGAGTGGGAAGGAATGAGGTGGAAGCTGGAAGGCTGCACCCATGAGGGGTTTCAGCTGCCCAGGGCAGTGGAGGATCCTGTTCCCCTGGGGCTGTGGTCAGCGTTGTTATTCCTGCCATAGCCTGGAGCTGGATCCAGGAGTGTAAATCCCAGTTTGGGTCGGTTTCCATTTGTGTTGCTCTCATCCCTGGGGCTCCCAGCACAGCCTGGGATGGTGCTGGGGCTGTGGGGTGGAGGATGGGACAGGGCAGAGGGAGCCCAGGCAGCCCTGGGGCAGTGAGGGTCAGCCTGGGGCTGGACCCTGAGCTTGGACACGGCACAAGGCCACAGAGAGCACTCAGCACTGGGGGAGGAGGAGGAGGATGAGGAGGAGAGCTCTGTGCTGGCCCAGCGCTGCCTCTGCTCCTGCCAGGACACACAGCAGTGTCACTGCAGGGTGAGGTGCTCCCAGGGAGGAGCAGGGGCTGCTGCATCCTTTCCAGGGCCCTTTCCTTGACCTCAGAGAGGTCAGCAAGGACTCGGAGCTCCTTCTGTGCACTGAGACCAAACCAGGGGCACAGGGACAGAGAAGCTGCATCCTGAGGGATGACAGGCCCCAGGAGTAGCTCAGACACAGAAATTGGGGGTTTCCCCAGACCCTGAGCTGTCGGCACAGCTCCTCTGCCCCTGGGCTGGGTGTGTTTGTCCCATGTCCCAGGGCTGTGCCCCAAGGGAACTGAGGAGAGTCCCCGTGTCTCCAGCGAGGATGTGCCTGACTTTGGGATGTCTTTGCAGACTCAGACAGCTCTTAAAGCAGAAGGTTATCCTAATTTATGGGCCCTGGATTTATGGGAGGTATATATCAAGTGTAACAGCTTTCCTGTGGCCGTCCCCTGAGGGGACATCCTGGAGTTTCTGGGAGCAGGGACAGAGTGGGAACACTCAGCAGTGGCACTGCTTTAACTCCTTCCCTCAGCAGCAGGGAAGGGACAATCCTGCACTACCCCACACTGCCCAGAGGGCCAGACCCTGCTGGGAGGGAGCTGGGAGTGTCTCAGGGTTGCTTTTCCCTGAGATTCTCCTCGGGGTTGCTGTTCCCTGAGGCAATCAGGTTTTCTGTCTTCTTGCCCTGAGTGTTTCACACCAGAGCCAGAGCAGACAGGCTGAGTCCCCAGTGCAGTTTCCAAGGTTGTTTATTCTTCATTATCTCAGTTCTGTCCCAGCTCTGCCAGGCCTCCCTGGCAGGGGCATTATCTCAGTTCTGTCTNACACTGTGGGCATTCACTGCCATGGCAGGGATCAGAGGCAGTGTCCTCCTGGGCTCTGTGTGAGGCTCTGACCCCCCCTGTACAGATCCCAGACCCCCTGTCCGGTCTCCAAACCCTCCAGGGTGGCCAGAGGGATGTCCTGGACTCTGACAGGAGTGGGACCCAAAGCCCTTTGGCTTTTGGCAGTGAATGGGAAACTGAAGGAGGGAAATTTCCCAAAGCTCAATCCACCCAACTCCGTGCCCTTCCTGCAGAGCCTTCCTGCAGTGCCCTGCCCGTGCTCCTGCCCCCAGCAGGGGCAGTTTGTCCTTGCTGTCCCTCCCTGCTCATACCCAGAGCTGGGGGTGCAGCTCCTGGGCTCTCTCTGCCTCGTGGCCCCTGCCCAAGGTGACCCTTCAGTGTCACTCCTGGTGCTCCTGCCTGTGGAAAGGCCCTCAGTGTCCCCTGGCTGGTGGGACAGGCAGAAAGCTGAAGGGGCAGAGGAGCTCCTCTTTCACTTCCCATTCCCAAAGCTCCCTGAGCAGCCCAGGGGTGGGGATGGAGCTGTGGGGTGATCACAGCCCCTCTCCCTGCCCCATGGGCCCCCTGTGCCCCACTGTCCCCACAGAGGGGTGGCCCAGGGGCTGCCCTGGCTGGGGAGGGGCCCAGGCAGGAGACCTGAGTTGGGGGTGGCTGGAACCATCCGTGGTACAGGCTCCTGGGGACATCCAGCAGCTGCAGGCAGGGACACCTGGAATTCCTCTGGGAGCTGGGGACCCCAGCAGCTGCTGATTGCAGCACCTCACCCCAGTGGGAGCTGCTGGGCTGGAGTGGGGATCCCAGCAGCTGCTGGACACCTCAGCACATCCCAGTGGGAGCTGCTGGGCTGGAGTGGGGATCCCAGCAGCTGCTGGACACCTCAGCACATCCCAGTGGGAGCTGCTGGGCTGGAGTGGGGATCCCAGCAGCTGCTGGACACCTCAGCACATCCCAGTGGGAGCTGCTGGGTGAGCCTGGAGCATCCCAGGGCTGCCAAAGGCTCTGCTGGTTTGGTGCTGCGAGTGCTGTGGCTGGAGGGCTGTGGGGACTGAGCTGGGCTGGAGCAGGCTGCATTCCCTGCGGGATAAATCCCTTTCTGAGTCATTCCCGATGCTGCAGGCAGGGCCTGGAGCAGCTGATGGAGCGGAGGCACTGGGAGGAGGGGGAGAGGGAAAGGTGAGAGCACGGCCGGGTGTGGGCGGGGTCCCAGACCCGGGGGCTGCACCCCCGGCCCCACACAGGGCAGAGCACAAACCTTCCTCACTTCCCAGGAAGCAGAAATGGCTGGAGCATCTCCCCTCCCTGAGCCTTGGCTCTCACACCAATCCTGAAAAGCCTGAAATCAGCAGGAATTCCTTGGATTTCTTCACAGACCCACCCGGGCCGAGCCCTTTCCCATCCAGCCACCCCCTCCAGCTGGGGCAGCACTTTCAGAGCTGCTTGGCTGTGGCTGGAGGAGGAGGAGGAGGAGGGTTAGAAATCTGCTATTCCTGGGGCCCAGGCTCTCCTGTCCCTCCTCCTCCTTCTCTGCAGTCCCTGTGTGGAAATGGCTGTGCCCACCAGAGAAGTTGGCTCTGCTGCTTGAAGATGTTCTGCTTCTTTAACGGAGCCTCAGCAGTTACAAAAACTTGTCTTTAAAAATTCATGCTGTTCTGTATCATGTTAAATATTTATTCTAAAGGAACAATGCGTGCCCCCCTCCCCCCTCCTGCTATGATACCTATTTTGCATATGAGCTGATTAATTATTAAGCATCTACATTTTATTTTGACAAACAGAAGATGTGCTCCAGTCAGTTGGATGTTGTGTGTTCTGCTGAGCTGTGAATTCACCTTCCCTCTCCAGGCACAGAGATCCCCTCTGGCTGTGTCCTGGGGCTCCCCCACATCGGGAATCCGAGCTGGCCGGTCCTGGACATTCACATCCTGAATCCCGCAGAGCCCTGGCCGTGGAGGGAGCGGCAGGATCCCCTTTCCCTGCTCAGCCAGCAGGGAGCGGGGCGGTTCCAGCCCCGGGGGGGTTTCACCGGCCCTGTCACCTGGCTGTGCTCAGGTGAAGGGGATGAACTTCTCCCGATGGGGACATCCCCTCGGCAGGGGCAGGAGAAGGTGGCCCAGGGCAGCAGTGAGAGCCTGGTGCCACGTCCCAGCCCTGGGGCCCAGGGAACTGGGGAGAACTGGGATGTGCTGGACCCAGCTGTGTCTCAGCTGGCTCCCAGCACGGAGCTGCTCTGTGACAAATGTGGAAGTGGCACAAGGTCCAGGGGACATTTCCTGCAGTGGAGCTTTGAGCTCCTCCGGGGCAGGCGCTGCTGAAGCAGGACCCAAATTCCCTGGGTGATTCCTGGGGCAGGAGGGCAGAGCCGTGTCCCTGAAACAGGGAACTGCTGGGGACACAGGCAGGGCTGGCATTCCCTGAGCCCACCAGGCTCTGCTCCTTTGGTCCAGCTCTGGACCTGGAGCCTCCTCGCAGGAATTCAGTGGGAGAGGGGAGCACAGAGTGCAGCTCAGGGGCACTGGAGCCCCGGTGTGTGAACGGGCCCGCCCTGGCAGCGGCTCCAGCACATGTGGGATCAGTGAAGAACAGGAGCTCTGGCACCCAAGGCCCTGTGCTGCTCAGGGACAGCCCTGGCACTGCTTCTCTGACCCTGCCAAGCTCACGGGCTGAGCTAAGAGCTGAGCCCAGGGCAAACTCGACTCCAGGATTATCAGGAATTAATCCTGCTGAGAAAACGGGATTAGTGTTCAGGAGAGATGCTGAAAAAGCAGCATTTGTATTCTTTGGGAGACTCCAGTGTTAGCCCCTCATCTCCCCGCCCCAGATTTCCCAAGGAAGAACAAAAATAACTCCAAAGTTTTCCCATGGAAATGTGATCTCAGCTGCTTTGGATGGATGGGAGCATCTCTCTCTCTCTCTGTGTAAGCTTCCCAAGCAGGCTTTGCAGCAATAAAAATGCAGCCACGGGATCCATTTTGGAATTGATGTTCAGGAAAGCAGGAAAATGAAGCAAGTTGTGTTGAGCTGTTTGTTTGGGGAGCTCGTGTGTCCCCTCCTCAAGGCCCTGCCCAAACCCCCTCCTCTGGCTCCACCCTTGGGACTGGAACCCCACAATGAAGAGACCGGGTGAGGTGGAGACTTCCAAACCATTTGGAGTGGATTCTCAGGGAATCTTTGTCTCAGGATGAGTTTAGAAGCTCTGTCACGAGGAGCAGAGGCTGCCTGGGGGGCAGTGGGCAGGGGGATGTGCTCAACAGGGCGTGCTCTCATTAACAGCTTCATTAACGAGCGGCAGTGGCAGCGCAGGTGGGACAGAGCTGAGAGGTGGCACAGAGCTGGAAGGTGGCACAGAGCTGAGAGGTGGCACAGAGCTGAGAGGTGGCACAGAGCTGGAAGGTGGCACAGAGCTGAGAGGTGACAGAGCTGAGAGGTGGCACAGNACAGCTTCATTAACGAGCGGCAGTGGCAGCGCAGGTGGGACAGAGCTGAGAGGTGGCACAGAGCTGGAAGGTGGCACAGAGCTGAGAGGTGACAGAGCTGGAAGGTGTCACCAGCTCTGTGGGTGATGGAGCCCCTCTGCAGAGCACACACAGCTCTGCCACGGGCACTGCTCTGGGAAGAGACAGACTGCCGGGTTGTACTGGGCTGTACTGGGTCATACTGGGTTCTGCTGAGTCATGCTGGGTTGTACTGGGTCATACTGGGTTTTGCTGAGTCATCCTGGGTTGTACTGGGTCATACTGGGTTCTGCTGAGTCATGCTGGGTTGTATTGCGCTGTACTGGGTCATACTGGGTTCTGCTGAGTCATACTGGGTTGTACTGGCTCATACTGGGTTCTGCTGAGTCATGCTGGGTTGTACTGGGCTGTGCTGGGTCATACTGGTTCGGCTGAGTCATGCCGGGTTAGACTGGGTCGTGCTGGGTCGTGCTGGGCCATGCTGGGTCATAGGGACTCGTACTGGGTTATGCGGGATTGTGCAGGGTTCTGCTGGGTCATACTGGGTTGCACTGGGTCGTACTGGGTCATACTGGGTCATACTGGGTCATACTTGTTTGTGCTGCTGGTTTGGGTCTCTAGGTTTCCCTGGATGAAGTCACTGAGCCCAGTGGTCCCAGGAATGTGGCACTGGGAGCTGGAGGAGGTCCCTGGGGTCCCTGCTGGGGGCTCCACAGCTCCTGACNGGCCAGGGGAGGGGCAGGGTGGGCTTGAGGAGTTTCCCCGTGGAAGGGCCTTGGCAGGGGCTGCCCAGGGGGGTTTGGAGTCCCCATCCCTGGAGGTGTCCTGGATGTGGCACTCAGAGCTCTGGGCTGGGGACAAGGTAGGATCAGCCCAGGTTGGACTCGGTGACCCTGGAGCTCCTTTCCAGCCTGAATGGTTCCATGGTTCTGTGGCTGGTTCCTGCTGCAGGAGCAGGGCACAGCAGAGGCAGGGGCAGAGTGGGGCAGGATCCCTGCCCAGAGCTGTGGGTCCCATCCCACCGTGGCCACAGCAGCCCCAGCCCAGATTCCACCTCGGAGCTGCAGGGCTTTGGGGTGGCTCAAGCCCTGAGACAGGGCAGAGCAGAGAGCTCCTTTGGTCAGGCAGGGGTTGGTGTCAGCAGCAGGAGCTGAAATCCCTGTTTGAGAAGCAGGAGGTGGGACAGGGTGGGTGTCAGCAGCTGGAGCTAAAATCCCTGTTTGAGGAGCAGGAGGTGGGACAGGGTGGGTGTCAGCAGCTGGAGCTAAAATCCCTGTTTGAGGAGCAGGAGGTGGGACAGGGTGGGTGTCAGCAGCTGGAGCTAAAATCCGTTTTTGAGGAGCAGGAGGTGGCAGCTGGGACAAGGTGGGGGCGGGTCTGGGGCAGAGGACAGAGCTGGCCTTTCCCTCCTGACCAGCTGTGACAGAGAATTAAATCCAGGATATTTTGCTGTGTGTGTTTTTGAGGCACAGAGGACCAGGGCTGTGCCAGGGCTGTGCAGTGCTCAGGCAGGGACGCTGCCCTGGGGACAGGCTGGTGTCACCTCCTGCCCAGGCACAGGAGCTGCAGGACGGTGGCCAGGCTGTGCCTCCATCCCGGGGAGGAGTGGAACTGGTGGCCTTGGAGGGTTTTTCCAAGCAGATTCCCTGAGTGCAGGAGGAGCATCCTCCCTGAGGCGCCCTGCCCTGGACACTGCTCCTGGCCCTGCTGGGGATCTGTGATCCAAGTGAGCTGCAGAATCCAGCTCTGCACAGAATTCCCTGGTGTGAGGTGGCAGTGGCTGAGCTGTGGCCCAGGGCTGTTGTGTGCAGAGAAACCAGGGTAAGCACAAAGCAACTGGGGAAAAGAAATTAAAAAATAAATAAATAAATATAAACTTTTAAAAATTTAAATTAGTTTCATTTCTTTTCATGTTGCAAGGCTGCATTTTCTTTCCCTCATTTTCTGCTCCTCTTAGAGGCTGGTACTGCTGAAGTGGTTGTTTTGTGCTTGTTCCTTTAATTAGTTTCTTAGCAGCTTCCCAGCTTTCCTATGGAGACTTGTTCTTCTTCTGAAGTTGAATTCTTAAGGTTAGGCTTAAAAAAGCTCATCCATACGGAAAGACATGAAGTGGAAGGGAAAGCCTGGCTGTAGGAATGGGGCAGACTCATTTGCTGGGCCTCAGTGCCCAGTTCTGAGGCACTGGGAGAGATCCAGGGCTGTGATTTGACATCACAACGACTGATCATAATCAATCATCAATCATCACAGAGCTGATCAGAGGGCTGAAGCACTTCTGTTAGGAAAGGCTGAGAGACTGGGATTGCTCAGACAGGATAAGAGAAATCTCTGGAGAGAGCTCAGAGCCCCTGCCAGGGCCTGAGGAGCTCCAGGAGAGCTGGAGAGGGACTGGGGACAAGGGATGGAGGGACAGGACACAGGGAATGGCTCCCACTGCCAGAGGGCAGGGCTGGATGGGAGATTGGGCAGGAATTGTTCCCTGGCAGGGTGGGCAGGCCCTGGCACAGGGTGCCCAGAGCAGCTGTGGCTGTCCCTGGATCCCTGGCAGTGCCCAAGGCCAGGCTGGACAGGGCTGGGAGCAGCCTGGGACAGTGGGAGGTGTCCCTGCCCCGGGCTTTTAGGTCCCATCCCACCCAAACCATTCCATGATTTTATATCCAATTAGAATTTCCCATGGATTTGGGCTCCTCAAGCATTGAAATTCTTCAGCAAACCCTTCCCTGTTCCCTTTGGCTGGAGCACGAGGCTGAATTTATCCTGCTCCCTTTGGAAATGTCAGCCCGTGTGCACAGGAATTTTACAGCCACTTTGTGCCTTGCAAGCCGAGATCACTTTTTAATGCTAACAAGGAATCAATTTGTTTTGAATGTGCAAAGATTTTACGCCATTGAGAGAGAAGGGGTTTTAATATGGATATAATAAGCCTTATGCTATGTCCAGGGTTTGAATAATCCAGGATTTCTCATTGTCCTGCCTTGGAAAAGATGCTGGAGCAAAGGAAAAGCTGCCAAGAAGGGCAGCCAGGGTGATCAGAGGGCTGGGGCAGGACCCACAGAGAGGTCTCACACTTTTGGATTCCTCTTTGCCAGAGGTGTCCAGGGCAGGGCAGGGCTGAGGAATTGGTGACGTTTCTGACCCTGGTGGCACTCAGGGAACAGGGGAGGCTGCAGCCTCACCACATCCATCACCTGGGGAGGGCTCTGCCCCGGATGCTGTGGGAGCCAAAGGACAGAGACTGAGGAGAGGAAAAGCTCTGTGGCTTTTTGGGATCCATTGTGGAGCGGGTGGGGCATGTGAATAACCCCAAACCTGGAGCTCTCCAAAGCCCTGCCTGTCCCTGTGCCTGTGCCCTGCCTCA
Organism: Cisticola juncidis; assembly: GCA_013400215.1. Classification (NCBI taxonomy): domain Eukaryota; kingdom Metazoa; phylum Chordata; class Aves; order Passeriformes; family Cisticolidae; genus Cisticola; species Cisticola juncidis. The sequence continues at coordinate 15,613 of VXBR01008384.1, read as the reverse complement.
CCTGCCCAGGCCCACGTGGAGCCTCTGCTGTGCCACAGCAGGATGAAAGCCTCATGATCTTTGTAGTGCTTCCATATTCCAGTGCTTGTACAAAAAAAGAATTTTAAAAGGGTTCACAGGAGCAGCCAAGACCCAGATTCTGAGCTGCTTGTGTGCTGCAGAAACAGGGATTTAACTTTTACAAGCTGCAGATTTTGTCCTGGCTCTCGTCTTTTTTTTTTTTTTTTTTTTTTTTTATGGTTTTCTAAAATTACCAAAAAGCACCCACAGATGGTGGATTTCTGATTGGTTTATTGTGTGTGAGTGTGAAAATCCTTAGCACGCTGGTGCTCCCTGCTTGGTCTCCACAGACACACAGACCCTGCAGCTGATTGGTGAAATGAATATCACAGAATTTCAGGATGGTTTGGGTGGGAAGGGACCTTAAAGCTCTTCCAGTTCCACCCCTGCCATGGGCAGGGACACCTCCCAATATTTCTGGTGTCTCCAAGCCCCGTCCAACCTGGCCTTGGACATTTTGAGAGGTCCAGGGGCAGCCACAGCTGCTCTGTGCCAGTCATGGGCTCACATGGCCAAGAAAATATCCTAAATCATTGCAGGGTTCTGGAACAGTGGGAATTCCTGTAAAATGGAAGCTCCATGATTGACCTTGTCCATTCTCTGTGCTCTGCTCTCTCAGCTGGGAGTTTTGCTGGAGTGGGATGAGAACAAAACTTTCCCTTTCCCCAAGGCTGCTCTGAGCCAGGGCCTGGCTGTCACCCCCCCGAGGACATTTCTGTGCTCAGGACACCTGGTGCCACCAGTCCACAAATGCAGGGTGGTGACAAATCTGTCCCAGCTTCTCGTCCCCTCTCTGTGTGTGCTGGGGTCAGAGTGCCTCTGGCTGGGCCACATGGCACCTTCAGTGGTGCTGTCACCACTGTCCTGCTGTCACCACTGTCCTGCTGCCACCACTGTCCCACTGCCACCACTGTCCTGCTGCCCCCACTGTCCTGATGCCACCACTGTCCTGCTGCCACCACTGTCCTGCTGCCACTGCTGTCCCGCTGTCACCACTGTCCCGCTGTCACCTCTGTCCTGCTGTCACCACTGTCCCACTGCCACCGCTGTCCCACTNGTCCCCACTGTCCTGCTGTCACCACTCTCCCGCTGCCACCACTGTCCTGCTGTCCCCACTGTCCTGCTGTCACCACTCTCCCGCTGCCACCACTGTCCTGCTGTCCCCACTGTCCTGCTGTCACCACTCTCCCGCTGCCACCACTGTCCTGCTGTCCCCACTGTCCTGCTGTCACCACTCTCCCGCTGCCACCACTGTCCTGCTGTCCCCACTGTCCTGCTGTCACCACTCTCCCGCTGCCACCACTGTCCTGCTGTCCCCACTGTCCTGCTGTCACCACTCTCCCGCTGCCACCACTGTCCTGCTGTCCCCACTGTCCTGCTGTCACCACTCTCCCGCTGCCACCACTGTCCTGCTGTCCCCACTGTCCTGCTGTCACCACTCTCCCGCTGCCACCACTGTCCTGCTGTCCCCACTGTCCTGCTGTCACCACTCTCCCGCTGCCACCACTGTCCCGCTGCCACCACTGTCCTGCTGTCACCGCTGTCCTGCTGTCACCGCTGTCCTGCTGTCCTGCTTTGGCCTGGGACAGGATCCCTTCCCCCTGGAGCTCTGCAGGGCCGTGTTTGGGATTTGGTGTGAGGACAATGTTGAGAGCACACTGAGGCTGTGGGTGGTGCCAGGTGTGCTCCCTCCAGATCCAGGAGTTCCCAGGCTCTGGCAGGGAGCTGGGATGGGTGGGGCCAGGAGAGCTGGGCTGTTCCACACCACGGAAGGTCCTGCTTGGGCTGTGAGCCAGTGAGGGGTGCAGATGTGGTGATGGAGGGACAGCATTCAGTGGTGGCCTGGGCAGTGTCTGCTTAGTGAGGTCAGGGCTTGGGCTCCATGGCCTTGGAGTTCTTTTGCAGCCTTAACTTCAGCACCTGAAGGGGCTCCAGGAGAGCTGGAGAGGGACTGGGGACAAGGGCTGGAGGGACAGGACACAGGGAATGGCTCCCAGTGCCAGAGGGCAGGGCTGGATGGGAGATTGGGAAGGAATTGTTCCCTGGCAGGGTGGGCAGGCCCTGGCCCAGGGTGCCCAGAGCAGCTGTGGCTGCCCCTGGATCCCTGGCAGTGCCCAAGGCCAGGCTGGACAGGGCTGGGAGCAGCCTGGGACAGTGGGAGGGGTCCCTGCCATGGCAGGGGTGGCGCTGGATGGGCTTTAGGTCCCTTCCCACCCAAACCATTCCGTGATTCCATGGTCTTCTTGCTCAGACTCCAGGTCACGGGCCACTCCCACTCCTGCTGGGGACTTGAGGACAGGGATGGAAGGAAATTCAGAGAGTGGTGAAGCACAGAGCTCCCAGGCACCATCAGAGCATTCATTGCAAGGAAACCATGGAAAATCAAGGCTCCAGGAAGGTAATTCAGGAACTGTGTAGGAGCAAAGTACCCACCTGTGCGCTCATTTGTTACAACTTAATTTGCATTCCAAGGTTGTCATAAATATTGAATAAACAATGATTTTGGAAATGCTCTTATTGCAAATTCTTTGTGAAGGAGTGAAAAGGTTCCTGTGGAAAGGGAAGGAGGAGAAAAATGAGCTCAGATGAGAGGGGACACCGAGGGCCTGGTGTAGTGAGTGAGCTGCAAAGTGCCGCAAAACCTTCTTCCCTCTGCAGTTCAACTGCCTCTTGCAAGGAGAGGCAAACGGGCAGAAAATCAGCACTTGAGGGTCTCATTTTCTTATCCAAGAGATTCCCTCTGAAATCCACTGAAGAGCATTTCCTCAGCAGGCCCTCAGCTGCTGGAGGGGCAGCAGCAGGATGCCAATGTTAGGAAGCTCCAAAAGCAGCAGAATAAAAAGCTCCTTGAGACGGTGCCTGGGGTGGGTGTGGATGTGATTCCAGAGGCCCCAGCACATCTCTGGATCCTGCACAGGAGCTCTGTGGTTCTCCCTGCCAAGGGCACACACCAGAAATCACAGAACCGTGGAATGATGGAATGGTTTGGGTGGAAGGGACCTAAAGCCCATCCAGAGCCACCCCTGCCATGGCAGGGACACCTCCCACTGTCCCAGGCTGCTCCCAGCCCTGTCCAGCCTGGCCTTGGGCACTGCCAGGGATCCAGGGGCAGCCACAGCTGCTCTGGGCACCCCGTGCCAGGGCCTGCCCACCCTGCCAGGGAACAATTCCTGCCCAATCTCCCATCCAGCCCTGCGCTCTGGCAGTGGGAGCCATTCCCTGTGTCCTGTCCCTCCCTCCCTTGTCCCCAGTCCCTCTCCAGCTCTCCTGGAGCCCCTTCAGCCCCTGGCAGGGGCTCTGAGCTCTCCCTGGAGCCTTCTCCTCTCCTGGTGAGCACCCCCAGCTCTCCCAGCCTGGCTCCAGAGGGGCTCCAGCCCTGGGAGCATCAGGATGTCCTGCTGGTCTCTCCCAGGTTTCTGACTTGACCTCTCCAGCAGCCTGGAGTGCCCAGGGTGAGGTCACAGCTCTGCCACAGCCAGGGGGATCTGTGATTTGCACCCACAGGCTCAGGGTATCTGTGTCAGCTCAGTCAGTTCTTGGTCTGTTCATGTCCCTCCTGAAGCCCAGGCCCAGCAAAGCCAGAGAGCTCAGCCTTCCCTTCCCCTCCCTGGTCTCTGTGAGCTCCTCGCACGAGCCCAGCTGGCTTCTCCTGCTCTCCTTGTTGTGCACAAACACAAACACACAAACACACACACACA
>VXBR01008380.1:12528-54391 GCA_013400215.1 Cisticola juncidis | reverse complement strand
GGGAGATGTAGTCCCGCTCTCGGATCGCCTCGGGCGGGCTCAGGGAGCGCCTCCCGCAGCGGCCTGGAGCGCTGAAACACCCCGCAGCCGCAAAAACAGGGCTCCCACGCCCCATTCCCAGAGCTTAGGCGTTAGGAGAAAGTGTTCTCCTAAGCCTGGAAGAAGGACAGGGGAGACTGGGAGCCTTCAGGCAAGGGCCACAGTGGTTGGTTTTAGGGCCCCTTTCCCTCCTTGCTGCCAGCAGTGGAGGCATTCCACAGCACCGGGTTTCCTATTACCGCCATCCATCTGCAGCGATAAGAACCTGCTGTCTGCCAGCTCTTTCATCCTGCAATTAATTTTGTCTTTTTTTATTCTTTTTTTTTTTTTTCCTTTCCTTTTTACATTTCTGCCTAGATGGTGTGGTATAAATGGAGAGCACACAGTCCTTTAGAAGCTAGCAGCATTATTAGTATATAAACACTGTATCATCATCTTCTGACCAAAGACCCACCATCTACTTGAAATAAATGAGGAGCTTGACTCGGCCAATATATCAAGCTACAATCAATGTATTGATTCATTAGTTCAAATGATAAAGTGTGAGCAAAGCAGCGCGGTGCTGGGTACAGTGGAGCGGGGTTTCCCCTCCAGCTGCACACCAACTGCTAATTCTTACTGGTATTTATTGCATGTTCATAAGCATTTCTCAGCAGTTTTTCCTGTGCTTTCCTGCTAGTTTCTATTTGTGAAGTCGATTTCTATACACCTTAGGGTTGAAAATAAGACCTATTTCTATACTCCATTGTGATCAGTTCCTGTTTGTGATGTTGAATGTCTATACACCAGGGCTGTAAATCAGTGCAGAGATGATGTCCATCTTCCCTTTTCAGAATCATACATCTGCAATGGTGATGTTCAGCTTCCTTTTCCAGGATCGTAAATCAGTGATGGTGATGTCTAGCTTCCCTTTACAGGATTCTCCAGTTTTCCTTTCCAGGATCATCAATTCTTAGCTTGGGATAAGCTTACTTCCCTCTTTTGTTTAGGTGATTACAAATCCTTCTATATTTTCTAAAGCTATAGTTCAAAACCTCTTATTACAAAGCAGCTTAGAGCTTATAATAATTTTATTTTCAAAAGAAAATAGCAATAATACTTCCACATTGTTCTATCCTACATGTTAAAGGCCTATAAAACTCATATTAACTAAAACCCTAAAACTTATATTGTGAAAGCTTTAAAACTTATTCACTTATAAGCAAGCAAAATATTTATTCAAAAGCCTCTTTCCCTGTCTCTTCCAGTTGTTTATTAAAGCTCATCTTTATAACTGTTCCACATTTCACAACTACAACTACACAGGCCACCTTTATCTACCTGACATGAAACACAACCCCACATTTCACACACCTACTAAAAAGAACATGTGATTGAGTAACAGAAGCAAACGCCTGCCCATCCTCACAAAATTACCTGAAAGATCCATATCTAAGAGAAGCACGGGTTGCTGCTGATGGCTGATGTGAGAAACGAAGCCCACTCCTCAAAATTTTAAGAGTTTAAAAAGGGATAATTAAGATGATCAATAAAGCAAAACTTACAGTGCTGGGTGCGTGTAAGAGCCAGAAGCACACCAAATTCTTTAGCAAGTAGCCCTTTATACTATTGCAGCTGCATTACTTCCCCAAATGACTTTGCACATTTCTGTTTACCACAGCTTCACCTCAGGTTGCCACAGCATTGCATAAATCCACGGCTACACTCTCTGAGGGTCCATCAGGGAGGCAGTCTGGAGTGGTCTTCTGGTGCCACTTTAGACTTGGTATTTTCCTTTTATGTTATCTCATTCTTTACCTGGGCTATCTCAGTTATACATTTTTCAAGAGCAGTCATATCTTGTGATACCTCTTTTGCAAGCAGGTGTACACCTTGTGATAGCCTTGCTTCGTGCACAATTTTAGTTATATAGTTCACAAAAGGAATTACAATTTGTAGTACAGAAGTGGTTACAATTTATAATAATATCCAGAAGCAAATACATAATAGCAAAAGCCAACAATTACATAGCAGATTGTAACACCTGATAAATTTGTTAAGTCAGCAGCTGAAACATCTGGATTAAAACATAAACCACAAGGATGCTGATGCATGATGATGCTGCAAGGCCTACAAAGTATACTTTGTGACTGGATAATTAGAAATATCCATTAGTAGGTAATTGGATGATTCAAATCGTGCCATCATAGTGAAAGCTATAAAACTCCCTAAAGAAAAATTGCTTGTATGTGACCAGTTAGGCTGTGACACCTCATGCACATAATTAAATTGTTATGCTTGCAATGCTATTCAGTCATCATGAACCAGTTATTGAAACAAGGGTCAACAGACAAACAATTTTTGTCTTTTAAAAAAGCATTTATTAACCCGGCTGAGAGAAAGCATTAGAGCTTGTGCTCATGAAATGCTTCTCTAGAAGCATTTCTACTCCATATATATTTCAGTGGGTTTATACAGCATTTTTACTACATTTTCCTCTTTCCTTTTTTGGTTAGTAGTCAATAAGCAAGTGGTTAGGTATACATTCCCTCAAGCTGTTTTAACCTATTGTTGATACAAAACCAGCCAGTCTTCCTTATCTCTTCCCTGCACAAGGGTATAGGTATATATTAGATCCAGCTGCTTGTCTTCCTGTTTTACCACTTTTGTTTACTACATTTCCTTCCCATTCCTAGCTATTCTGTTATATTGAAATTGAAATCTTTATTTTGTTAAGTTATAGTCTTGTCAATACTTTAATTCATGTGTGTTAATTACAAGCTCCTGGTTTCATTGGCAGGCCTCCCTGGAGATCCCTTTCCTGGGGTCAGGAGACATGATAAAGCTGTAGCAAACTGTGTGGCACTGACATATTCTGTGTGCAAAAGCTAAACAGCACGCAGGCCTGGCGATGAGCAACCAATTCTTTTCCTATTTTTCACCAGATTCAGTTCACCACTTTCTCCATCAGTGAGTGTGCAAGTGGGTAGTAATAGGGCTAGGGTTGTGCTGAGGGTAGGTTTAGTGTTCCTCAGCTTCTCAGATGAAAGTAATTAAATAAGTACTAGCCAAATGACTTTAACCGTTTAACCTCAGGAGCTTCTTCTGAAGCAGCTCATGAACTGCCAAACTTCACACATCTATGCTGTATCTCAAACTGGCATCAGATTATCCCAAGAAACAGGCACACGCTGTTCTTACACTGGTTTGACTGCAGGCAGCTGCAGGAAGGATTTCAGCCACATCAGCCTGAACATGCAGAGAAACTGTACTGATAAGTACCAGGTTATAAGGAGTGACTCAGGAGGTGCTCAAACATACTCTCTGCAAAGAGTGAGGCCTCAGCTTGTGCTGGTATATGGGGTTATTGCTCCCCAGGTGCAAAGAGCACTTGGCTGAGTTTCATTAGGTTCCTATCTGCTGATTTCTCCAATCTGTCAGAAGGACACCATGATGTTGCCAGATGAAAAATCATCTGCACCTGGTGGGCTAACACCATCCTTATTCTTCAAAAACCACTGCCCTATGGAACTGCACAATTTCCATTCTGCAAGAAGAACTGGACAGCATCCAGCCCATGTACCAACTTCTAGCAGTTCACTAGGCAGCCAGGTTTCACTTTGAGATCTACCACCATCCCAGGACAGAAGAATATGTGCATAAAAGGATGGGAAAATATGGTAATGATTTCAGGGAAATGATTATCATATGTATGTTTACTCTGGAAAATCAATGAATATGCATGTTAAATTCAGTATTTAAACAGGAGCTTTTCTTTATTCAGCATGCACAATATTTCAGAGGAGATATGCACTCATGCTTCCAGCACTGAAAAAAGAATACCTATTTCTTAATACCACATCGGGGTTAAGAGTTTTTCTTTGTTTTTATCCATTTTGGAGCAATCAGTAACATCAATCATTATCCCCAGTTTTGAATCACCTCCAAACTTGTGAGCATGCACTTTGCATGTCACATTGTCAAGGTCATGAAGGAAGATGTTGAGTGATATGACCTTAGTATTGATGCAAGGGACTGATCTCCAGCTTGTCTTTGCGTTGCTGATCCTTTGATCTCAGAAGTTGAAGCTGTTTCCAATCTACCTAAGTATATATTTATCCAGTCTGTGCTGGGCTGGATAGAAACGTGATCAAGTTCAGTGGAAACCTGATCTAGTTAAATATGTGCCTGCGTATTGCACGGATGTTGCACTAGATGACCTTTAAAGATCCCATTCAACCCAAACTTATAAAGACTAAGGCAAATAAGGTTTTGAGAACCTAAATCTTTCTATGTTTGCTTTGTAGTGTGAAGTTCTGATTCTGCTGGATCTCAAAAAGCAAAAAAATGTACAAGATGCTTAAGAGAAATAGGTGTTTTTAGAAGTTAGTGTTACATGTCTTCTGCAATGCTTGGAAACATGCAGTGCAGCAGGCCAGGACAGTCCTCTCTGGTGGATCCACTGCTCTACAGAGTTCTGTGGTGAGGTTCAATAGCCTCATTGTTCATTGTTCCTCACATCTTTACAGTATTCTTCCAAGTAAAACAAATCCATCCATCTCTTAGCGTACAATACCCAATGTTCTAGAGGGTACACACTGAGGTTTGCTGAAAGCATTACACTTTCCCACATTCCCGTGGGAACAAGCCCTTACAAAGAACACACATTGTTAGTGGCAGCACACCTTGTATGCTCAGGTTCAGCAATCCCTCATGCTCACACATGCATCTCTGTGACCAAAACCTAGCATTAAATTCTGTCTAAGTTCTACTTGAAATCACCCACCTTTACAATGCCCTTTGTGATGCCCACTGCAGGATTATTTTTTACCAGGTCCCAGTCACATTCAGAGGCAGGTGCACATTTCCTATTGTAGAAGCACTTCTTATTGCCTTTCATATCCCTTGACCAGATGGATTTTCTTTTCTTACTCATCTTTGCAGGTTAGACAGTTCCTTCTGAGTCACCTGTGCTTATGTCCACCTCTTGTAGGCTTCCTTTTCATGCTTCTATTCATTTAAGCTCTCCTTGCACATCCATGCAAACCCTCCTGCCATCCTTGCAGATTCTCCTGCACAACATGAATGCGCCATTCTTGAGCTTGTAGAAAGTGAATTCCTGGTAAGATTCAGAAAAATCCAACCAATCAAAACCAGTCTTTCTGAACCTGTTCTCTTCTCAGGATCATATCAAGTGGATTCACCCAAACAGATCCCTGAACATGCTGAAGCCTTTTGAAGTGCCGGACATCCTAGCTTTTGTCTTCTTTCCTCCTTTGCAGATCCTGAACTCCATTTCAATGGAGTTCATTTCCAGTTCGCTGTTTTTAGTGTTGAAGGATGCTGAGGTCAGCCTAACTAACAATCCTAAATTAAACCCATCACAGGGATGTGAAAGATAGATGTTTCCTGACAAAGAGTGGCATGAACAAGGATGTGAAAGACAGATGTTTACAGAAGCAGAAAAAGAAATAAGTGACAACATCTTACTTAAAAATAAAGCTGTCATGACAGTGACTAACCTAGCAACATATGACTGACAACCAATCACTTGGTGCTGTAAAGGCATAGTCCCATCTTCCAGCAGGGAGGACTTGTGGGAGTGTGTGGAGCAATTCCTCCCTTGAGTGGGAAGGCCCCCCAAGATTAATCCTTGTCCCTGAGCAAAAAATATTTGCCCATGATCATCACTAGGGGTAACAGAAATCTACTTGATAACTATTAAGATTTAGTTCCAAAGTTTAAAAAGCAAGGGAATCCTTTCTGAAGCAAGGGAATCATTTCTGAAGCAAGGTCCTTTTTGGACCTTGTGCTTATATGCAAGTACTTGGGTGACACCCAAGTTGATGATCAAGTCCCCTCTGTTTGCATAAGTCCTCATAATTTGCTTGATAACCTCATTCATCACATCTTCATTTGACTGTCATTCTCTCTTCCTCATCATTCTTAGCTTAAAGCTCTTACCAGCTTCACCATCCTGTTGGCAAGTATGACCCCCACCTTAGTCCCGTGTATCCCAGCTCTTCCAAGCAACATTTAGGCCTCAAAGAGCAAACCATGTTCATAGAAACCAAAACCCCATTATAGTTAACCAGCAGGGTATACCAGATTATTAGGACAGTGAGGACTACAGACTTAATTAGCATAGCTAGTTTGATAACCAAGATGTCTTGCCAAGAAAAAACAGAGCTTTGAAGATTACAGGAGATTGGATTAAGTCTGTTGATGGGAAAGGAAGATTGAATCAAACTTCTCCAAACAAGATATGTTGTAAAATGTATGAGTTTGTCTCTATGATGTTTAACCTAATTGTTGTAGTAAAAAATTACTAGCTGTCCTAGAATAGAATATAAGCATTTGGAAATCTCAGTAAAAATGAATTCTGATCACTGAATCAGTATTCCTGTCTCTCTATCAATTGACAATACCAAATGGGCTCTTATTCCTCTTCACCACCACTCAGAGCTATATGTATCATATTTGATACTATCCAGGTCTCTCCAGTAATTAGAGAGCATTTGATACCCACATGAAAAAGCAGCAGGTGTCAATAATGAGAGAGCCAGAGAGGGTTCTGCATGCTCTCCACAATAACTCAGAGTCCCTGAAAAGCAGTAAAGTTCCCCCAGACAACAGGTCAGCAGACAGGCCCATTCCCTACAGCAGAGGGGTCAGCATTAAGGGAGCAGCCTTCAGTGCTTCCTTCTGGTGCTCCTGAAGGGCTCAGGCAGTCCCTTGGCAGAGCTCTCAGCCTCTTTTCTCCAACCACAACTCTGAGCATGTTTTGTAGTTATAAATGTTCAGGCAGAGCATAAGCATTCCTCTGAGTAGCAGGAATGCCAAGCTTCCAGCTTTCACCACCCAGAGAGTTTTTTATATCCCAGACACACAGACTCAGCCTGCCCCTCCTTTAGTGCATTACTCTATGGTTTCTTGAAGCTGTGGGGCCTCAGAGAAGATCCAGGTTCTTTCACAACCCCTGATGATGCATAGCCCACTAACATCTTCCTGCAGCTCCTTTGTTCACTGAAACATTTCAAAAGGTGTGTGTCTCCTTCTGCTCCACATCAGCACCCACCTTCTGAAGGGGTTAAGACCTACAAAATTAGAGGGGAGGTTTTTCTAAAAACTGCTGAGGACAACAGCTTGTTACACACCCTCACCACTGCTGAGGAAGTGTGTGTTGCTATGAGATAAGGCTCCAGCCCTTCCCACACCAAATGCCCCCAAATTTCTGGGTGTTTTAGGCCCAGCTCTTATATAGCCCTTAGGCTGATGGGGGGGCCAGACCCTCCCTAATCAGTGTGAGCTGGAACAAAACCTCCAAGGTCCCTTTAATAAAGAGAACTGACAGAGCTCTTTAGCCCTGCTAACCTTGCTAGAAGTCAAGGCCTCCTGTCTATTCCCAACAGCATTAGGCAACCTCAAGCTTCCCAAAGGCTTCTTAGATGTCCTTTGTCAATGATCCTAGATGTCCCCAGATCTCGAAACACGAGCCCACTCACTGCTGCTCTCACTGTTCATTGCCTCTTTTAGATGTGCTTAACAAGGGAGATTCTTGGGACTATTAAATTTTGCTAGCAATTGTGCTAAATCTTGTTACTGTTTAGTATTAATGTGACCGAGAATTATGCTGGCAAGGAACAAGAGAGTGCATGTTGGAATAGCAATTTTTAAAACTCTAAACTGCTGGAAAGGTATATTGCAATATCACCACAATCTGATCTGACTGGCAGTCTGTGCTGACATCTGGATACAAAACAAGGAGCTGGGAGGGGACACAGCTAGGATAGCTGATCCCAGCTGACCCAGGGGATATTCCACACCATATGGTGTCATGCTTAACAATAAAGATGGGGTAGGGGGAGTTGGCTGGGGGATGGTGGCCCACTGCTCAGGACTGGCCTCAAGAGCTGGATACTTGATCCTATACAGGCATTCCTGGTTTGTTTTCTTTAATGATAGCAAGATAACACTTGCAAACAAAGCATTAAAAAATGCCAGGCAGATTGTGCATACCTAGTTGTGAAAAAATGGCACACACATTCTAGTTAATTTTGGAACATAAAGATCATGATGTTTCCACTGGTTGTTATACAATTCTTGACCAAAACTTACATGACTCAGTAGTTGGTGATATTCCAACAGGCAGTGCCTTTCTCTCTTAGACACCCTTCAAGATAGAGTTTTCTAGCAACATAGATAGTGTTTTGCAGATGTGGCATCTTGACAGTCTTTGCTCAAGATACTTATGCATAACAGACATTCTTGATTTAGAGTCAGTGAATAGATTGTGCATGCATTCTTATCCAAGGTTTAATTTTCTTTAGAGGATATACACACAGAGACACAGAGCTTTTGCATTATAGTTACTACTATTTGTTTAATTACGGCAGTGTTACTGTCACAGTAATGTATCGGGTTTACCTAAATATATTTGATTCCCTTCAGGTTCTGACACCAGAAGGATCTATGCTGAAGCAAGTAATTGTAAATCTTACTTGATTTACAATTCAGAGCTGTGTTTACTGCTTAAGGAGCCAGGAGGTCACTGAACTGTATGAAAAAAAAAAAAAAAAGAAACACTGACAGAGTTTAAATAGCAGTAAAACAATTCTATAGTTTCTACTCAGTCTTGTTTGACAGCTTGGTTTTTTTTCACTTACACAGTGATGGCTTGGTTCTCCAGGCACAAGAGATGATAGAATTCACTCAGTGAGGATTTAATTTTCCACAGTTTTGAACCCATGTAGTGTGAGGTCTTGAAAGCTTTAGCCAGCCCAGCTCTGAAGCTGCAGAGCTTCAGAATGACAGCCACAATGAGGGATCTGCACAGACATCCCTGGGTGGGATACTGCAGTTCTCAGACATAGTTAATGCATCATATGCACAGTGTGCCTGGAATGTCTCACTGTAAAGGGTGAAATCTTTTCCTGTCTTGGAATAAGATACACAGATAAGGACATCTGCCTAAATAGCCTCCTAGCAAAGAAGGGATATTTAGACATCCCAAGTAATTTTCAATTGATTATTTACTTACAACTGGCAGACCTATTATACCACAGATTAAATCTTAGCCAACTATCATGCTCAGTTTGAAACCTTCAGAATGGGTCCCATTTTTTATACTACAAATCTTTTGACTGTTAACTGCCGATATATTTCAGTATTTTCTCACATAGTGCCTTTTAGCAGGTGTTAAGGATTTTCTAATTACTCATGGAAGTTCTGATTTTCTTGGACTACCCCATATAAACCCATCCTGAGTTCTTCAAAGTGATGTAGCAAATGTAACATGTTATGTTCTTTGAGGTCAACAAGAGTCTCACTGCATAATTTTATTTTGAAAATAATATTTATGATACTTCCATGGATAGTTCATTGCAGGTATCACATGGTAGGAAGAGAAAAAAAAACATAATCTGAAAATGTCCTTTCCAAAAGTACCTGCTTTTTATTGTTGCACAATACAATTATCCAGACATAGCATTAGACTGCTAGAACAATTTACCAGAGACAATGGCAGTTCATGCAGATTTTGAAAGATACTCCACCTCACATTAACTTAGAGAAGCTAAACACACATAGAGGTTTATTGGTTTGGCTCCCCAACTGAGATTTGTAGTGAGAGCACTGCAATTACTCTGAACAGATTCTGAATGTAACATTTGTATGTGAAAGGAGCAGGAAAAACAATAGAGGAAGGGTTAAAAGAATGCCTCGTGTTGGTCCCTAAGCAGGATGATGACTAAGAGCAGTAAAACTGGTAAGCACCAAGGAACACACTGTTCAAGGGTATAGCATGTACCTTATCTCTGATGCCAGGAGCTTTCTTTGCCTAGCAGTCACTAACTGCCACAGCTTTCTGGTTCATTAGCCTGTGTGAATTCTAAGATGCTCTTTCCATGCTAATAAGCATAGTTTTTTCCTTAGGAAAAATGTCTTACGTTCTTAGCCAGTGTAAATTGTCACTGATCACTGGTCCCTGTCACTTGAAACTGGACTTGCTGCATGGTAGTAGGAGAGCAGACCTTTTATCCTGCTTTTGTCCTTTCAAAGGGTGACTGGAAGTCAGTGATGGTGGGCTCAAATCACAGGCAGTGGGTAGGTAAGGGGAAGGTAGTTTGTACAGCCCTCATTTCAGAGCTGGAGCTGAGGTGGTATTTGTGTAGGAGACCACAAGCAGTGCTGGGGTACAGTCAATTCTATAGGGGGTGAAATAAAATCACATTTTGCCCCCAACAAACCCAGAAATAGCCTAACCTAAAGAGATAAAGTAATCTAATGTGTTACTTAACCCTGGATTGCTTAGTGTTAAGAGTTCAGGTATGCACAAGTTGGGGCAAGAATAATTCAGGAAGCCAAAGAGCTGAAGCTGGCCTGGAGAAGGCCAGCAGCACAGAGAAATGTGGCACTGAGATGGATCCTGGGCAGGGTTTGCTTGGGCAGAAGCTGATCAGCCATCCTAAGGCAGCCAGTGGTGTCACTGTGGTGAAATATTTGAGAGGAGGTAGAGCTGAGTCTCTCGGAGTAGGTTTTTTCTGTTGTTTCTTTTCACTCATTCTCCCATTGTTACTTGGGAGATGGGCTTCACTTGAACTCCTTTCTGCTCACCCCAATACACAGGCTGTGTTTTGCACAATATCCTTATAATGGTCTAATCAACATTTATCCTCCTTGTGCATCTTCTTAGCAGACATTTTCCAGCTGTTCTTGTTTCCTTTTATTTTGCCAGTGTTTGAATTGCTCATGCTGTAGCTCTTGCTTAAAATGCTCTGTCTCCCTTAAGCACTTATGTTAGTTTAATTCTCAAAAAATAGCTATTAGTGCTCAATTGCTTTGACCTGGTAGGAATGAGTAATTCATTTCCATGAGCCCCCACCAATTCACAAGCCCAATGATTGTTTTGTGTCTATTCAATGATGCCATCTCTGAAATGATGGTAAGATGACAACTATAATTATCTTAGTGCTGGTCTGAATTGCAAATTTAGATTTACTTTGGACTTCTCTGTTGGGAGTTGGTCTCTACAACCACTCATAAATCTTATGAATTCTAATGGGAAGGGGGTGATAGGAAATAGGGCTTTACAACTGAGAATAATAATGAATTTGATCATAATGTAAAAAGAGAACAAATTTAAAACAAAATCGTGTAAATGGGACAGGCAAGAGAAGTGATATCATGTGAAGATGAATAGCTATAAAATAGAGAAAATTTATGGTGTTCAGTGAGGGCTTAGAGCTGACATTTCTCCTTCCCTCTGTGTGATGAGTATGCTGGGGCTACAGTGTGGTACCAAAACCAGCTAGGGAGGAGGCTTTCTAACACAGTTTGGAAGTATTAGAATGACAATGGAGGTACAACAGACACTGAAGAAGGCTCCAAGCAGCAGCCCCTTATTATTGAAAAGCTCTCATACCTTTTCTCTGTACCTTTCTTCTTCTGCTGGAGCAGCTAACTCCTTCCTATCCCTTACACAAACACCTAACCCTGGTTGTCCCTTGTATAACATCCTACCTCATCTGTCCCTTGCAAGACCACTTGACTCTTCCTCCTCACAGCACATCCAGCAGACTCTGACTGCCTCTTGCCCAGCTAACCCACTCATTTATAACTCCCATCCTTACTGGACATAGCTGTGAGGGCAAGGCTGTTCCCACTCCTTGGTAATTAGCACAACTGCAATTTATCAGGGGCGAGATTGCCTTCAGCACTTGCTCTATTCGTCCTCCCACATTCAAAAGCAGGCATTTTTTATTGCAGCACGCTGGACAGCTGGAGGGTATTTCCTCTAATCTGCTGTGTCATGAAACTTTAGAACAAGGTATTTATTCCATCATGATCATACATATTGATTACAGAGTACTGGCTGATACATAAACGTCACTTCTCATAAAACTAATTTGTATGCATCTACCTCTTACTGGAAGTCCTTTCATGGTCCTAGAGGGTTGTCTGAAGGGGTCTCTGGTCGTCACCGAGTGTCCCCAATGTTATAGATGATTTTGCAATAAATTTCTCTTAGCACTTTTGTTTCTCATTACAAGGCTTTGGCATAAAAGCCACTATATTCCTCATTATCTGTTTATCCACTGTTTCCAGCTATGTTTAGCATCCTGTGTGTCTACTTTTACATTCTGTTATCTACTTCTTTGACATTCATTTTTCCCGTACTTGGATAAGTAAATCATTGTTATATTCCATTCCTTTTATCAATTGTCTGTCGCTAGGAGTGTGTAAGGGGGGCAGCTCCCCACTACACTCTTCTCCCTGCAGGAAGTTGCTTGGGACAGGGGCCCAGCTGGCGGATGCAAGTTCCCAGTACTCAGCAGTAAACAAAGTTTTGTGTGATGGTCTAGATGTGCTGAGGCACTTCCTCATTTTTCCAGGACTGTTACAATCTGTAAGTGCTCATTGGTTTTTAAGAGATTGGTAACTTAACTGAGCAAGATGCTCCTGCTGCTCAGGTGTTTCTGGGTGACAACAGGCAACAATAAAGAAACTATCTGTGAGGCAAATGTAGATCTACTATCTGGTTTGCAAGTCTCAAACAGAAGCAAGGCAACGCTGCTCACATTGTGTACAAAATAAACTTCTCTTGGGAAATAATGTCAGCTGCTGCTAGGAATTATGTAAGCAAAAAGTAGGGGTAATTGAATATTTGGCACACTGCAAAGGCTCTCAAATGAAGTAAAACTTAAAGGGCATATCATGTAAATATGTGAGGCAAGTGGATAGTAATTGGAGTCATGCAGGTTTTTTAAGAGATGCAGTTGAAAATCAACAGGAAAAACTATGTCTAAGAACAATTTGAGGACTTGATATTGGTTGCAGGTGAGTTATTTTGATCAAAATCTTTGCAAGAAGTAATTTTTTTCTTTGCTCTTTCTGCTTAGCTTGGAAACTCTCAAAGATGACAAAGCTTGAAAATTCACATAAATAAAGTTCTGTTCTTTAATTAAACCTAGATATAACATAAACTGAACTTTCACCTAGAAACACCCTAGAGTTTTCAGGTGATTGCAGGGAAATGGCTGGCAAATTCTGTTGGCTGACCAAGCAGTATGGGTGGACCAATACTGGCTGCACATATCAAGGAAAGAAACATGTTTTTCAGCTTCTCTGCTTCTCTGAGGATGGAATCCATCAGGAATTTCTGTACTTGTCTAGGATCCCCTGTTCTCTGCTTTGCATTTCTTTAGTTTAAGTTTAACCCTTAGAAACTGTCAGCCTGGCTATGGGTGTCCTTCCCCTTCCCGTTCTGAATCTAGTTAGCTCACATATGTTGTGTAATTCGGAGAAATTCCATATCAATCAGGATTTATTAAAATATGAATATTGATCTAGTATCGATATCCAACTGCGATGGACAAAAGACTCTCTAAGAGTTTAAAGTTGGAAAGTGTGTGTCTACTGTGACACCAGGCAGTGTGTGGGATGCTCCCTAATAAACACTGTGAAAATCACAGGTGATTAAAAGCAATTATATACAAAAGTGTTGAATACAAATGCATATTCATAACCTGGTCACCTCCCATTCCCTGCTTCATATGGTAATTAGCAAAAAGCAATTAAGCATGTATAGTTTGTCTTTTGAAATGGGTCGGTGGTCCTTTTTATGGGGAGGGGTTGTGACAGGAGGAAGGAATACAACTTTTCTTCGTTCTGACGTTTCTACCTTTTCAATGTAGAATGATAAATGAGCTCCTGGTCGGACTCCTAGTTTCCTGTCTTCGTGACTTTTAAATGGGTTTCTGAACACAGGAGGTTTGTAATAGCCTTGTGTCCTTGAAGTCTATTTATCAGATTCCCTGTTTCTCATTATAAGCACAGCTAAACAAACATACAGTTGACAAGCAATTAGTTATTCAAATCCGGGATAGCTAACTATTAACTTTTAATTTTAGCTAGGGCTATCTATCTACTTTAGTTAATTCCAGAACTTCTCTAAAATCTTAGATTCTTTAAAGTTGGTGTCTCAGTCATACTTCCAGACTGATTTGTTTCTGTTAAACTGGCACCAAACTTGTAGTGCTATTGAGGAAATAACATACGAGCAAGGCAGGGAAGGGTGGATGATGCTGCCTGTTCATGCTATACAGAAATATGTATTCTGTGCCACATATTAATACAAACATTTCTGGGATATTCTGTTTAAAGTAAAAGAAAAGCTTGCAGAAACGGCTTCATGGAATGTTTAGTTAATAATGGTTGCTGTAGGAAAAGCTGTTGGGACACGGTTGTCAATAATGATGCACTAGATAGGAGACAACAGGGAAGTGTCTCATGGGAAAGAAACCACAGGATAGAGGTTTGAGTATGAAGGTCAGAGAACATATGCTTTTGGCTGCTTAGACATCTGTGAGACCTTTTAGCCTAAATAAGGAGAAGCTTCCTTAAATTGCAGAGTTACAGAGTAGTGAAACTTAAAAATTTTTTTCAAGTGTCTTCCTCTTTGGTGGCGGCAGGAGGGAAAGAAAGAAAAATAAGGAACTAAATTTATTTTACAAAAAATAACCCCCCCAAAAAAAGAAAAAAAAAAAAAAGGAAAAAGAATACTTCTTGAACATAAATTAAATCTCATTTTTGAAAAGTCTAGTCTTATGACAACCAGCCACAGACTTGCTCACACTCTACTTCATCTACTGCCTAGTTTTGTCTTGTGCAATGCCACATTACCAGTTACAATGCTTTGTGTCTAAAAATTACCAGAAATATAGTGCTGCTGAGTTACAGGGGCATAGGTGTTGAGGAATACACGTAGTGCAGATAGGCCAGGTTGCAAGCTGCAGGTTGAGCTGTGGTGCTGGGACAGATGTGAACTGTCTCCAACCCTCTACAGGACAAAGGGCACCATGGGGACACAAGGGTCAGCTGGTTAACTGGACACTCAGAGGCACACCAGGAGCCCGGGACTCAAACCCATGGATTATAGCAGGCTTAGACTGTGAGAGTATAAAGGCTCAGGGATTCTTTTGTTTGGGGTCCCTTCTCAGAGGCACCAGCTCAAGCTGTTGCTTTAGCTGTTACTCAACTTAATTGTTGCTGCACCACAATTAAGTTCCTTGAAGGAACCAGACATCTGAGCCTGCAAAGGGACCTCAGTCTCAGCAGTGAAAGCCTCTGGTGGTGGGAGTGGGACTGCCAGAGTGGCTGCTGCATGGTCAGACAGGGAAGTTTCCTCAATGATAAAGTAGACTGGTGTATTCTGAGGTTTACCCTGCAGACGTGGGGTAATGTGATGGACACACTTGATCCCTCCCTGTCCTTTGGTTCAGACTCACCAAGAAACAACAGGCCTCAAGTCCTTGGGGTGCAGTTGCAAGCTGTTAAGCCCCTGTCCTACCTACGAGGGAGTGAAGGCATTTTGAAAACAAATGTTTCAAAAGATGGTTTCAAAACCCAAAGGTTAAATATAGCCAAAAGTACAGAATGAGATATCAGAGTTAAAACAAGATATTTGTCTTGTTATTGCTGTTGACTTGCAGCCAACTACTTCACTGTACAAGCACAGACATCCCGTGCAAAGCTTTGAGCTCCCTTCGCTGAAGCAGAGGCTGCATGGCAATGACACCTCCCTGTAGTCACTCCTTGGGCTTGAGAGATCCCTTACCCATGACAGGTTCTCATGAAGGGACTGAGAGCTGAATTCATACTGTGAAGGATTACTGACCTATGTAGCTACTCAGGTGTTTGAATGGGTAATTCCATTAGAAGTGAACCATTGATGGAGTCTCATACCAAGGCAGGATCCAGCTGTACCTAGTAAAGGAGCAAAGGGATCTACTCTGCACCTCATGATTCAACAAGAGTCCTTCTTACTCTGCATACCTCCAGTCCCTGTCTGAGCCATTCTAACTCAATTTTTCTTTGTATGTCTTCTCCATGCAGTAACTGATAAAGTGAACTTTGCCATTGAATGTGAAGAATTTCCTCATTATCTTTACTGTTCTCTGAGTTAGTCACTTGAACAAAAAAACTTTCTCCACACCATGCTATAGCCAAAGAAATATATATATTTCACACTACTACTTCTAAGTTTTGTTCATAGCAGAAATAACAGAATCTATATTCATACAGCAAAGTTTTCCAACATTATACATATAGCATTCATTTTTAATATTTGCAATAAACCAATAATATAATGTGTACTTATAACAGGCAGAAAATAAACCCCCTTGCATTCAAGCTTGACCTCAGAGATCAGAAGGGCTGAGTGAAGCATGTTTTAATTTCTGATTGTAAACAATTTGGCACAATAGGTCGTATTCAATAAGAACTTTCATGATCATATGTTAACAAAAAGTGTAGTTTATTCAAGCAACAGGTTATGGATTCTTGTTAGATTACCAGTGATAAATGCACCAGGTCTACAAAATAGGAGTGTATAGTGCTATGTACAGGTGTTCCTAGGTATACTCCAGTGCAGTTTGGTGGAGGTGCAGATTTTAACAAAGAGATGTTGCTGCTCTGGGGAGGACAGAGCAGCCAGCCTACAATCTTGTTTACAAAGTGGGTTCATATTCTTATTCTCCCCAAGTAGAGGATTTGAAATATAAAATTCATACTTTTGGCAGAACAGAGATGTTACTGTAGTCAAATATGATTGGTTTGGGAACATTGTATCCTGCAAATGCAGGATTCCATTCGGGAACAGCAGTTGTCTTGTGTTGATATAGGTGGGGATATTTTTAATATGCAAATTAGAGACACTGAGAGTCTTTTGTTATCTTTGGTCAGAGTTATGTAACTTATAGAGAAACAAAGACAGAAGAGAACCATGACACTTCAGCATCCTCTTCCTCTGGGTGAGGCAGCAGCAAAGGCCATCTGACCTTCCCCAGAAAGTCTTACATCCTCATCTCCTCAAAGGACATGAGTTGTCACCAGGCTCCCATGGATGAGAGGGGTGAGGCTGGCACAGAGACACTGTTGTTGTTCTGTGCTTCACAGAGACAACACTGGGCTGTGAGGCCTCTGCTTCCTCACAGACAATGTTCTGTTGTTGAGCCTTGCTCCAGCCAGGTGCAAGACAAGCATGACTTAGCTCATGCTTTTGCTTAACCATCCTCATCAATTCTTCATGAGAATTTTGGCTGGCAAATCATGGAAATTATCAATCCTGACACAGCAAGCCTGGCAGATTTCCACAAGTATCATCTAAAGAGCAAATCAGAAGTGTGGATGTGTGCATTTAGAAATGTTATTAACATTTTACATGTGTGATGCACTC
Organism: Cisticola juncidis; assembly: GCA_013400215.1. Taxonomy (NCBI): domain Eukaryota; kingdom Metazoa; phylum Chordata; class Aves; order Passeriformes; family Cisticolidae; genus Cisticola; species Cisticola juncidis. Next base: position 37,137 of record VXBR01008380.1, on the reverse strand, counting down.
CTTTTCCTTTTCTATCCACAACACAAATGAACCTGCATGGATATGTTTTTGAGAGGCGACTTTGACACACAGCACAGTAGGATGGTTTCCTGACCCATTTTAATATCTTAAAAATTAAATGTTGACATTTTGATATATTGAATGCAATGGGAATCAACAGAGTCCCTGATAAAGAGGGGCTTGCAGTGGGTTTCAATGAAAAAGGTCAGAGGGATAATGACATGATTAATCTTTGACAAGGCTGATTGTCAAATTATTACAAATATTACAGAATCATAATGGGTCATAACAAAGTGATACAGCTGCTCTAATATTAATGTTTTGTGTAATGTATTAAATATTACCTGCACTCAAAACACAACAACAACAAAGTGAAATAAACAGAGTCCTTGTGTTCCTTTATTGTTCATTTTTTAATAGAAAGAATTTCAGTGTCTTACCAAATTTGCTGGTTTGGGTTTTTTACTCGTAATGTTTTACCTTAAAGTTGTGAAATAATGATGGAGAAAGTCACCTAGTCTCACTATCTGAACCAAACTTTGCAGGGTTTTTTGTTGTTAATCAGTAGCTATATCTAGGCAGTTAGGATTAAGCAGCTGCATTGTGAAACTTATAGAAACTTGTAGGCTTGGCTAATCCTTTGTTTTAAGGAAAAGGGAGCACAATCCTGAGATGAATGGGCTGTCTGGATGAGAGCCATCAGTAGTGAAGTCAGCAGGACTGGGCAGTAAGTGGTGGAATAGTAGTTCTGGCAGGGGAATTGCAACCACTGACACATTGACCACCTCCTCCAAATGGATCCTCAACACAAATGGAGGGAAGAACTGTCCACATGGACTAATCAGCATCAGAAGTGAGAGATAAAAATTAGCAAATACAGGTTTGAGTACTAAATAATGAAAAACTATGTGATTTGTAATCAATTAATACTGAATTGTTTATTTATTAAAATGTATAAATAGTGTAAAGGTTTGATGACTGGGGAGTCAACCCTTTGAGGGTTACCCCGTACCTCCTTACTTTGTGCAAACTACAGTAAAGGAATAGAAACATTTCTCCTTGATGTGTGAGTTTGAGTTGCCCACTGGGCAATGACCCTTTATTTGAGACAATAAAAGCACAACGAGGACACAAAAAATAATGTAAAACTAATATTTAGAGGCATAAATATAAAACTTCATTTGTAGGAGTATTGATGGTCTCGTGAGGATGGAAAAGGACTCCTCTGAAGTCAGTTGAATTGGAGATGGTTAAAAGATTGCATTGACCTTAAGTGGGTTTGGTCACAGGAAATACTGACACGCGGAAAAGACTCTAAAACTCGGAGGCAGAGCAAGTTTTAAAGTAGGTATGAGGTTTATTCAGCACTGGGCGCGATGCGAGATAATTCTCAAAGGCATGCGCACCGCTCACTTTATGTTTTCTTTTATCCTCTGGAATGTTACACATGTATTGAGTTTCACAACACCCTCATGCATATTCATCCTTTGGCTCCCTCCCTCTCTGTTTCGTATGCTAATTAGCCCATCAGTCTTTTGCACCTGAACAGTTGTCTCTGGTGGTTGTCTCTGGGAGCCTCAGTGATGAAGGAAGAAGTCTTCCTCTCAAGATGAACTTTTGACCCTGCTGCCTTGCCCGTGCTCACCGGTGCTCTGGTCACAGTTCAAGCTGTAAGGTCAGTTTTATCTGTCCCTGGGGGTGCAAGGCGCCTGTTATCTTAGCATCTTTGGTTAACTTGCATTCTTGTCTCCTGCTTTGGGTAAGAATTCTCCTTCTTATCAAGCATCCTTGCATTCCTACATACTTCTGTTTTTCTACTTCTAAGGGCAGCAATACATCATCTGAATGCCTACTCTTTTAATGAACTTTTTCTAATTTCTAGGATTAATATCCTCTAATTTCCAATATCATGTTTCAGTACTAGTGCAGCATTGTATGGCCTGCATAGGAAATAACCTGGTGAGAACTTCTGGGGGTGACTTAGTTTGGAACAAACTGAAATAAGCTTACTTTCAGTCCTCCACACATGCACCAGAGGTGTGTGGTGTCCAAGGAGGCTGCCCAGATTCCAGACAGCTGGGCCTGTGTATTCAAGCTCTGTGATCACCAGGCAGGCACCATGACACCATCCAGATGTCTTATATCCATGACCTGTTGTGACAGAGAGGATAAGTGATGCTAAGTATCAGGCACTCCTCAGCTCCTTGGTGGTTGTCAGGTTGTTGACCATGGGCAGGGTTTGGATATTTAGTTTTGTATCTTCACAGTGATCAGTTGTGTTTCTATCTCTAGGCATCATAAGGAGTCATTACAGTTCTTTGTCTGTGTGTTTGTCCTGTGAAACTGGATGGTTCTTGATGAGCTGCTAGTTGGGTGCTGTTAACACAGGCCCTTCTCCCTGATGGGTGCACTTGGCTGTCTCCACACCCAGACATTCCCACTTATGTTCCATTCACACCAATTTTAGCCTTTCTATTACAGTTCTCACAGTCAAACTCATGGACATGGTTGTTGTTAGCTAATTATGTTGCAAAGACCTAAGGCCAGGCCTACATTCCTTTCCTTTGACCCAGAGTAGTGTTCATCACCAGGGTGTTTTATTTATTTTTTTTTTACTTTGTAGTGGCAGCTGTATTGACAGAAACTAAGAAGTCTCAACTATACTAACAAAGAGTGATCCTGCCAGCGTACTTATGGGTCTTGAGGAAACCTTCATGAAAAACAAGATCCACTCTCCTGGTAAAATGTAAAAGTTTAATAAAGGACAATAGGAGACAAAGATAACAAAGCAAATTTTAACGGCTGGGTGCTTGGCATTCAGCTAAGAGCACACCTGCTATTTCAGAGACATCTTTTACGTACCTTTTCTATTGTATCATCCTATTGCACATTCATAAACAATTGTGCATATTTAAACTTTTCCCCAAACTAGTTTACATGTTCCAAGAACTGTTTAGCACGGCTCCTCTTTGGGTCCACCTTTTCAGAGCATGCACATTTCTTGGCTGTGGTTTTAGTCCATTCTGGCTATCATTTACAGCTTGGGTTTTGGTCCATGCTTTCTACAGACAGTAGGTGTTGATAACTGGCATATCAGCAGCAGGGTTCTTCATCATACATTCACTGGATGTTACCTCAACCAAGCCGGCAGTTCCATTACCACAAACATAACTATAACAGCTATTTCACTACTATGTCTATGTTTAGTTAATAGAAATAAAAACTATATTTTTGTAGCAAAGTTACTTTAACAGTATACATATAGCATCCATTTTTATATTTGTGAAAAGCCAGTATTATAATATGTATTTATTACACCTATATGAACTATGTTGCTGTGGGTTTTTCCTAGCTGGCTGAGCATTTCATATTAAGCAGAAGGTTTGTACCTTCTCACGCTCTTTTCATGTAAACATCAACTATAAACATAAACATATCAACATATAAACATCATCTATGTTATACAAACATAGATTTTTTTTTCACATTCCATGCTGGGACAAACAAGACTGTGTGACAGTCTCCTGGACCAGTGTGGGTGAGAGGTGGGAATACCACCCTCCAATCCATAGTCACTTTGTTACAGGTATATTATGGAGATAATAAACAAAGGATGGGGAGTCTTCTGGTCTCCTGCCCTGCTGCGCTGAATCGACATCTGCTGTCTCCTGACTGTCCTTATCTAGCTAAACTCACAATGATAAACTATGCACAAATGTCTTCAGCTTTTCTTCATCTTTCTCTTATTTTTGTAATAGCTGTGCCCTGTTTTTATTATACTTACCACGTAGTATATATATCTGTTGTGGGAAGGATGTCAGCAGTTTTTTTTTCTTCCAATGATAACAGGATACTTATTATATGTAGTGATGCTGATCAGAATCCAGAGTTCTGCACACCCAATCCTGAAGAAGACGGGAATCCAAGCAATGTCTCTTGCAGTCACACCCACACTGTAGAGGATCTCCCACTTCTGCAGTGAGAATGGTTGATTTTTCTCTGGAAGGTTGTGGTTAGGGTCCTGTTTGATAGGGAGCTCTTTGTCTTCAGCCACACAACTTGAGACCTCACTTCCCCCCTGATAAGGGCTTGATGAGCAAACCCATGCATCCACACTGCTAAAGTGGTTAACCTCATCTTTAGCTCCTCATTTGGTAACAACCGGAGTCAAGGTCCATTATGTGGGATTGGACAGACCTGCTCTGCTACCTCCTGCTATTTACATTGATTCTTATGGAGCCTTTTTAGATTTACTTGCTTTAAAAGAAAGGAGCTCTTCATTTGGAAGCAGTGTTTGGGGAAGCACCAGCAGAGAATGCAAGTCCTGGGCTGAGTCGGGAGTAGATGGCTGCTTGTCCTCGGAATGAAAGGGAGAATCATTCCCTTGAAAGGCCACCCAGGGCAGAGGCAGCCAACAGCTGCCTAGGAGCAAACAGCTCTTTCAGCAAGCTCAAAGCTCTTTCTAGCTCCAGGCACTTGTGGTACCATGCCTGGAAGAGGAACTGCAGTGTCTAGAAAATTGGAACAATGATGATGTTCAAGGAAGAGTGAGCTGAAAATTTACGCTGATGCTTAAAAAGTAATAGATTTGTGAAAATGAGAGTATTTTCTTGGAAGTGGTGGATTTGCTTTTGATTCAGGAACAGGAGTCTTAGTTAAGATCCATCAGAAAGACATGAGGAATGTTAGGGTCCGATAATTAAAAGATGCCTCTGCCTGAATGAAGGTGCAAACCAGATCATATGCCAAAGTCAATGGTACAAATTTTGCCTAACAATAAATGTGGGGTTGAGAGACTAGGAAGAGAAGTGGGGGAGAAAGAAAGATTATAGTCATCACTACATGGGTTCTCTCATGCTAACTTCTTTCATGGCAAGAGATATAAAATAGGTTTCTACACCCTCCACATAAACCTCCACTTGCTCATCTACTCAGAATTTTGTGCCTAAATCTGTTCAAGCTGAGTGTTTAAAACAGGTACTTTGTGGCTAAATTAATGTGACAAACACCATAAGATTAGCCAAATGATATAAAAGAACTCATCATAAATGTTCTCTATGACATAATATATGTGCACATGTTTCTAAAACCCCACAGAAGTGCAGGGAATTTACAGAAGCACAAAGCTGGGTGTACTGGTCACAGCAGATAGGCGTTCATCCCACAGTCCTGAAAATCTTTCAAACAAGCACTAAATACCTACACTGAGGGGAAAAAACCCAAACCCAAACAAACCAGCACTAAATACCTATGCTAAAGGAGGAAAAAACCTCCAATGCCCTAAGGCTTAATTAATCAGAAAAGCCATAGCTTTATGAGCCAAAGGAGAATAACGATTCAATACCAGAAAACCCAGGTTCTTCACCATGACTCTTGCATCACCCATGCAGGGTTCCTGCAAACTACAGCAAGGAGAAGTAAGTATTTGCTTGCCCTTCCATACCTGACAGAATACATAATTTCCAGAGGAGGGTCTTTCATAAAATCCACTCATACTTCAGGGAATTAGTTAAACTGATTTGTAAAAAAAAAAAAAAAAAAAAAAAAAAACTATAAAACATACTTTTGTGGTACTAGAAAATCCTCAAGTTAATGGAGATGCAGAAAAATCAAATCAAACCATCAGAAAAACCTGAAAGGAAATAGTAACTGCAACATTTAAATTACCACAGATCCCAGAGGCTGATCCTCTACAAAAGCTTCAGCCAAGCTTAGCCTATCTGAATCAATGGCTAGGTGGCAAAGGTCCACCCTTCAGAGCTGGGATACTCCAGGCAACCTCAGACTCTTCTCTGAAGAGACCAATTTGCAAATAAACAGGGTTGCAAACTGGCCCTTGAAAGGCAGCATTCTGTTTAGCATTTAGGTAGAAAAGGAAGTGTGTTTAAAGAGGGTTTGTAGTCAGCAAAGGGACAGATCTCTGAACTTCCTCTGAACCTAGCCCTGAACAGGCAAAGGTTTACTAATCTAGCTTTGGGATGAAATATTTCCATCACACTATAGCATCACTAGGACTCCCAGGAAAATTATGGAAACTCAAGAGAGGAGCTGAACAAATGGTGGCTGGTGTTGTAACAAATCCTATCCCTTCAAGATAACCATCAGCACCCAAGAATCAAGGCCCTACTGCAAAGAAGTGAGGAAAAGACGGCACCATAAATCTGCCAAACAAGGAGATAACACTGGAAAAAACTGTTGATAAGGCCAAAGTAGAATTTTGGTTGAACTTTTGTGCTAACCTTTAGTTATTTGCAAAGTAAAATACATACCCGTTGTCGGCGATTGAGAGACTGGACTCCACTTAGGTGCAAGCAAGAAGTCATGAAGTTGTCTATTGTTCACAGAGCTTGATTTATATACTCTTACAGCTTTAGATAAAATTTTCCACTGCCAAGAAATAATCACATTATTAAAGTTTCTTAGCAATAATGCTTAACCATAATCTTGCAGGTGCAGTCCTACCTTACTTCCTTAAAACAAAGCACCACATTCCTTCTCACTTCCTCCCTTACATTTCTATTTGAAGTTCCCAAGGTTCCTGGCCCACCAAAGCCAAAATGTGCACACCATCCATCATCTCTACAGTACTCTATGCTCTGCTGCCTAGCTGCCTCCCCATACCCATAAGCTAGTATCCCCTTACCCAAATAAACCCCCTCCCACAATGCATGCATGGTGAAATAAATGATGCGCTGCCTTTACACAAAGGTGGGAAGATATGCTCACAATGAATAATAGTTTAGACTGTTGTGTGTAGGGGAAATGTTTCTATTTCACAGTCTAAAATGTATAAAAGCAAGTAGCTAGACTACTGAGTGGGTGCTAACTTTGGATTTACCATGTGGCACCCATCTCTGAGCAGACATGAAATAAATATATCAGATCTGTGGGAACTGGCTTCTTGCACTCTGGGTAGAACCCATATTTGGGGCTGCACTGGGGCTGTTGTAGCTGGCAGTCACTAGCTTGGTTTTGCTGTTGTTTTGTCACAAAATGCTCTGTAAGATCTGAAGTTCTCTGCAGTGTTGAGCATGACACACATATCCTCCAGAGAGGTGACCCAAGAAGACTGTAAGACTGTGTTTAGGGCATTTGGTAAGCTTCTGTTCTTAAGACACTACACAGGCCTTAGGTTGCTGGGTCCACAAATACTTATCCCTTAGAATATGCCTTAGCAACTTTTAAAACAGTCTATTAACCTATATTGAAAGCATCCTTACTAAAATGATCCAGAAGAACCAGAAGGCATAACAGACAATACAACCCAGAAGCAAAAAGCTTACCTATGGTGAGTCCAGGTAGAACTTATCTAAAAACAAAATAGACAAATACAACTAGCAATTTAACTTATATACATGATGTTAGTGATTGATGGCATTAAAATACAAAGCAGCCTGGAATCCTAATCTGCAAATGAACCCCAAACTTTTATTTGGAATTTATGCAGACATTTGCGTCATGAATATTCAGGTTGTTCTGGAAGTGAGAGTAGAAGTGTGCTTGGGCAAGTGGAAACATAAGAAGAAGCACCAGAACAAGAAGTATGGCATATTTTGTTATCTAAGGTCAGAAGTTCACCTGGATCACAGTGCAACTGGTGAATGGTTTCATTCAATGACCGGAGAACAAGAAAATGAAACCATGAGATAAGATGACAGAAGGATAATGGAACTGGGCTGGAGCCAGAATGGAACTAGAAAAGGAAAACAAAAGCAAAACAATGACCCAGCAGTGTTGTCTGAGACTCTCAAGCAGTTTGTTTTTAGCAATGAAGAGGAACTTAGGAAATGTAGACAGGATTCAGTACTGGCATGTCCTGTCCAACATGTTGTGTACAAACTGTCCTGGCCGGATTACCTGGACACAAACATACTGATACTTCTGCTGGTGAAAATATGAGTAAACAGAGTCAGCTGATCTATGAAGTAGAAGTTTCTTTATCTTTTTTTTTACTTTCCTTATCTGTAGAGTCTTGAAGTGAGTTTTGTTTTATTAACTGCCATATAAGTTGGCAGAGAATGCAAAGTGAGAAGGCAAGAAGAGATCTTTCCACCATTTCTTTGTGGAAGGAAGTGGTTAGACTCATTCACTGGAAAAGAAAGAAAAGGTAGGAACCACACATAGTGACTGATGATTTAGAGCATAAAAAAGCTGATTTCTATATAGTCACTGGGTGTATTGATGCAGAGATTTGTGGAACACTAAGGTAGTCAAATATAATATGTGTCTGAAAGCACCAGCAGAAAGAGTTAAAACAGAAGGGTTAAAAGAATTGTGACTGTTGGCGGCATAAAGACCAAACTGTTACCAAGACATCACAACATCAGCTAACATACTGGGAAAATGAAGGATGGAACTTGTGGGAGTTGGACTGGCAGGGATTGAGACTGAGTTGGCCCTGGCCAACTGTGAAGGAGGCATCAATCTCAGGCCAGGGGAGATGGAATGCTAGGAAGGGAAATACCTTGTTAGGTCATGGAGATAAGGATGGGATTTTGTGTATAATTATGTTAATGCAGTTGTACCATATAAGGTTATGTTCTGAGTTCTTCTTCATGACTGGTTAACAATGCTTTACATATAAGGTAATGTTAATGCTCATTGGTTCACTGTTCTGTTACAGAGGCTGTATATTGTTATGTTTGCCCCACTGTTGGGTCTTTCGAGGTTGCCCCATGCTGTGTTCAGCATATGTTCTTTTGTTGGCTCAGGCTATTATTAAAATTGTTTTTTGGGCTTACTCGATTGTTTCTGTCCCTATTTCAATTCCCACCCTGGCTGGTCTGGTTGAAGTCACATCATCAGCGACAGGAACTGAAGATGTGGAGCATGGCAGGAAGATAAAGAACACTATTTGATCCATAAAATCTCCAGAGGGAGACACATAGAGGGCTGTATCAGCAAAGGTAGTTCAGGAAGGTTGGACAGGATCAAAAAAAAGTTTACAGTCACTGCCAACCCCAGAAGTGGCATGAAGAGTGAAAGGCACATTCAAAAGCAGTTTGTTTTTCCCCAGGGAAGAGACAGGATGACCACTCTTCAGCTGATATTCCCTTATATAAACAAGTCATCTTGGCCAGACCACAGACTCTCTTAGTGATCTGGTCAAGACAAATGAAATATAACAGGTATATTATATATACCTATATAACAGGTATTAGTGGTTACTGTGTTTGATGCTATAAGACCATTGAATGTGAGTTAAATCCGTATTGTTTAAAACAAAAAGCACCCTCTCATTCTCATTTTGCTACATTAGCAGCAGCACAGACTGAGAGTTGGCTTATTGAATAAGGAAAATAAAAGATCTGGACAGATGAATTATAGGTGTTGACTGATAATAAATAGGTTTAAAAATAAAAAAGAGAAAATAGAAGTTGTGTAGTAGAATCCCCACCTGAATATAACTGAAGAACAGGGACCTAGTCATTGGACTGATGATGGCATGGCACATTGCACAGACCCTATCCATGGTGAGGGTGGCCAGCTCTTTGGTCACCTGTGCACTCCTGCAGTGAGTGCTCACTTCTTCAGTCCCAATAGCAATCGGATTTGGGATGTGGAAACTTAGCCTTGGAAACTCCCTTGGCAATACATCCTAATATCCTTATTACATTAATAATCATACAGTTCCTAGGAAGAATAAATGTAACCGGTGATCACAGACACATGGTGTTTCCCACAGACAGAAAAATATACTGCACATGTGCTCATGATTAAACAAATTGATTAATTAATTACATAATCTTTGAATTCTACATTAGCCTCATGAATACCATGTGACCATTGCTCAATCCTAACAAGTGCATTTAGTAAGTGGGAATGGGTCCTGTGGGGGTACATCCTCGTCCCCTCTTCTCTGGCCTGCTTGCATCTGCTCTCAGTAATTGTGGTCCTGGCCTTTTTGTAAGAGCAGAGCAGTGAAGCGCCCCTGACTGAACTGGGAACTCTTGCAGGGCTAAGGTGGGGGCAGCACTGACCCCACCATGAACTCCTGCTGCCTGGTCAAGGTGGAGAGGAGAGTGGGAATAATCTGTCATGCCCTGACAACCGGGAAACCTCCCTTATCTGAACTGTAGCCTGAGTGGAACAGTACCACCCTTACTGGAATTTTAAAAATTTCAGTAATTGCCAGTCCCGGATTGCAGCCAGAAAATTTACTGGTGACTGAGGCCAACCATCTCATGATCCTATAAACAGCATTCCTAAGTAAGACCCTTTGAGCTCTTATGAACTGCAGTGAGCTGCACCAGCATCTCCCTCTGAGTGGGACCTTTCAGAGTGTGTGAACTCCCAAGTCTGTGAAACTTGGAGGACCTTTGGTTGGTAATGGGACCTGGGCTAATATCCCAGCTACTCAAGGCTCAACCTCTGCCATTAAGAAATACCAAAAGGCATTAAATGTGTATATTTCACTCATTCTTGATGGAAATTTTTAATAGGTGCGCCTTTGCACATATACATATCTTTGTGTGTGTGTACTGACTTGAACATCTTATATCAAATGTCATATATGTGTTATTATCTTGAATCCATAACTGTCATGGTTGTCATGATTGAAGTTGATTCTTGGTTAATTTAATGTTTAAGGGCTGCTAAATCCTTAAACCATTAACCATAGTAACATAAACCTTAAACATAAACCATTTATCAAGTCCAAACCTAAGTCTGTATCCAGCTGCATGCAGACTCCTCTGTGAGAAGGAGTTTAGAGAGGGTCACCCTTACTGTTTTCTAACTTACGTCTTTTACATTCCTGATCTCCATATAAATCACTCTAAATTTATTTTGTTTTTTGTTTATATGTATTATGCATGTAATAAGTAGTAGAGTGAACCTTGCCATCAAACTTTGTTGTTCTTTTGCAAATTCATATTGAAATATGTTTTCACCAAAACCTTTGATGGTGATTCTTTAAGCAAGCGAAACCACGCATTTTGTGACAGGCCCAAGGCAGGAACGGGCTGTAAGTCAGTTGAAATTGGCAACTTTTCAAGCCACAAGACTAAAAATGCCAGATTCAACACATCCTTCTTAGCCACCATGCCAACCGCATTGCCAAAGGCAATAGTCTTGCCACAAAAAAAAAATCAGAAAGGCAAGATGGTCACAGCTACAACCCCCAGAAAACCAATCAGCTGCAAATCAGGTGATACAGTCCATGTTTGGAAATGTTTAGACAAAACAAATATTCTGGGTATATGTGGTCAGAGATCCTGAAATCCCCTTTAAGGCGTAGCTTATCAGGTTGACTGGGAGGAAAAGTTTCCTAGATTTGTATTGCCTGAGCAAGCAAATACTCCCGAAAATTCAACTCTTAGCCCAAATGGTTGTATCCACATTACAACAGACTTCAAGTGGAAGTAATGAGAGACAACACAAACCACAGAGGTGTATTTGCCCTTACTAAGGTAAAACTGAAATAGACAGCATGATTATATAATGGTAGTGATTGATTCTGCACACCTGATTCTGAGACAGTGGTGCCTGTGCCATCTGTATTCATTATTATATTGGAGTTATAACTGTTACCCAACTTGTGGTATGTGGGCTTTGTTGTTGTTGTAGTCTTAGGTGTACATCTAAAGATGGTTCCTGTTCTGATACCAGCCATACATGTCCTCAACAGATCCTACACGTGGTCATGTTTCAGGTCCCTTGTGCAATGTTTGAATTACGGGGTTTTGGTTCCCTTTGACACTGGGCTGCAATATGTAACATTTTTGTGCACTAAAGAAATACATTCTACTAGTATAACTTATTGTTCACATAACTAATGTCTTAACACAAAGCATTGCTGTCAGTCTGGTGACAATGGCAGCAACATTAACAGTTTAAATAATGTAAGTTTTACAGAAAAAAGCGACATTAATTTGGAGTTAAAACAGCTGTATGCAAACTTCCTAGTAGCTGTTCCTGTTCTCTGGTGTTAGGATCACCCACCCAGTACCCCTCTGGCCCCAAAGGTCAGCTGTGAAATAGGAGATTTGTTGGTGTCCCTTGTTCTTGGTTGGGAGAAATTTGATGCTGATGGTGGAAACTTCCTCACTCTAGGGTCTGTGCTTGGATTTATTTTTATGTATTTTGTAACACACACCACATCTTCCTCTTTCTTTATTGCTTCACAAATTCTTATTATAACAAAATTCTCTGTGGTTTAGTTTATATTATGTTAGACAATTCCTCTTTGTTATCTCTTTTTTATTCCCTTAAAACTGGTTTTATCTAGCTCCCAAGGACCGGTAGTATGTTTAAGACCCTGGGGTCTCTGGTGTAATTACGTGCCTGGACTTTCAAGCCCTCTGCTATTATCCTGCATTCCTTCTCTTCTAGGCAATTCTGGGTCACAGGCACAGAATAATGACCTATTTACACTAACCATAGTTGCATAAAAACATTCTATAACACGATAGTGTACAACTGCACCAAGTTAACTGATGTAAAAACCAGGTAGATAATACTATATGTAATCTGATTGTTAGGCAACTGCTGTTACAGCTAAACAAACAAATGCAGAGCCCATTGCAGGCCAAAACAAGCTCAGACAAAGCAACTGTTGGCAAATCTCTGCCTTGAAGCAGTACAGCTTCCTGCAGTAAACTGCAGCCTGCTGCCCCTGTACCAGCAAAAACAACACCAATTTACTTGGGCTTCAAGGCTATACCATCAAAATACAGTGTCCTGACAGCATTTCCATTTGTGACTCCATGGGTTTTACATCTATTGAGATACAATGCCCTGGCAGCATGGCTCATGTTTTCTCTGGTGTAACTTGATGTAATTTAATATATTGTATCTTGATAGTTTTATCTGGGTGTAGAGTTCTAATAGTCTAAGCACACTCAAAAAACACTTAAAAATTCACTTTATTTATTAATGGTAATACAATAAATGCATACAACCCTTCTTTTTTTTTTTAACTGCTTTTCCTTAATATCTGTCTCATTATGATATATTACTAGTATGAGTTTTGATTCCATTCAGGTTATGATTCCATGCCCTTAGTACGGAAGGACCAAAACAAGGATGCACAACCACTGTAAAAGAATATCATGTGGGTAGAAGGCTTTGGAGAATGAATTTATAATTTCAGCACAAGCAAAATGAGTCTGACTGTTGGAAGTTCAGTGTTAGGTGCATTGGATGTGCAGCTGTCAACATCCACGGGGATGAACTACTGGGCAGATAATCCCAGAATGCAGGCCTGACAATGATTTTAGAGGTCATGAGGTGATAAAAGGATGAGTGGTTTGAGATTCAGATTATTGAATGCAGGGATTATGGTTCTGGATATTTGCTTCAGCCAAAATGCGGTGGAGAGATGGGAAATAGGAAGATTATTTCAAAAAGGATCCCTGTAAAGAGATTGATAAATGGATGAATCAGTCTAGGAACCATTTGTGGATCAGATGTGAAAGCTCATCAGAGAAACAGGATTAGGAAACTGAATGAAAGAATGGTGAATATGTCTGTTAGAGAGACTGCCAGCCTGAGGCGTCTGATATGGTCAGCAAAACCAAACATTGGTGTTCAACAGAAACATGAAGATTAAGAAAATAGGAAACTGGAAACTGGAAACACACCCCATATGTGGAACTTTACAAGTTACTGACTCAGCTGGAGACCTTTGCTTCAAGGGTTTAGTGACCATGACCAGTCTCCAGGGTCTGAGGATGAAGCAATAGTTGCAAGTGTTGACCTTCAGCCATCCTGACTGCATAAGTGATGCAGGAAAACTGTTACAGAGTTGGTGAAAAGACAGTAGACAAGAGTGGGAAGAGCTGAAATTATCAGTTATCCCTGATCTCAACAGTTTTAAGAAACTGAGGTTGTTTGGCATCGGGGATTTAGTTCTTTGAAACCCTTTTCTGCAATGCAGATGCTGTTCATTATGCACTCCCCTAGAAATTCATCCAGAGTGAGATATTTTAACCTGGATAACTGAGTTGCATCAGGAATAGACAGAGATGCAAAATAAAATAGGAAAATGAAAGTGTTGAAATGATGGAAGTGGAGGTGCCCTTTTGAATATGTGTATATGCAGCTTTGTGTTTGAAGTTTTTGACAGAACACAGTTTTCAGGCAAAAGGTGAAGGTCTGGCTGTGACTAAAAACAGGATGGGTCATCTGTCATATAAAATCAATGAAATGACATTATGAAAAATGAATATTTGCACCACAGTTAAAACGGGTAGACTACTAAAAATATTCTGCTGGTTTATATCCATTTGACAGCCATGTTATTCACTGCAAGGGGAGGACTTGGAAATATTGTGAGGAGTCAAGGACAGGGCTTGGTGTGCATGATCCAGTCTCAGTTCACAAATGCGAACATCCTGCGCCTGCTGACAACCATCAGTTCACAGTGACCCCAGCTTCTAATTACTGCAGCTTTGAATTGTTTGACGTGCAACTGCGTGGGTGTGATAATCTGCTGTCAGAATGGAAGGAGTGTGTAACTGAGGGTGGGAACAACACTGAGCTGAACCTCAAATGCCTTGCCCAGCTGTCTGCTTTTGCCATGGCCAGTGGGGCAGGGCTGGCATCTGGGTCGGACACAGCCTCAGGGTATCTCAGCAAGGACCAGGAGATGGACCCAAGCAGGGCCAAGATGTGAATCCAGGTAATAAAAAATGGATCCTGTTTGACAGCATCTCCAGAACAAGCGAAACCCTATTTCCTTAAGTGAAAATAGACTTTTCACCTATTATTAGCAAAGATCACAGAAATAACAAGTGTGGGAGTATATATCTGGAAGTTTCCTTATTCTGAGAATTCATGTGTGCCTCCATTATTCTGAGAATCATTGAAAGTCAATGCAATTGATCAGTAATGTTTTTGTGTCTCAAGATGCAGGAATCAATACTGTTACTGATGGTGGGTTATGATTGGAATAAAATCAACTTTGTGTGGACTACAAATCATAGTGACGTGACCAGTTTATTCAGACTCAGTCTTGTCAAAAATCTACGTAATGTACAGCAATTATAAATGGAATCTAAGTAGGTAGATGAGCTGAAACACAAGAAAAATACATACCATGGACTGCAGGTGAACCCAAGACAGAATGGATATTGAAACATGTTTAGGCCATAGTATCTCCATTTTAAAATGCCACCATTGATAATTACCCCCAGTCCTAGTGCCAAGAAATCCCACCCTTCTTTGGTTTTTACCTCATATTATATCTAATTATCCATTTGTTATAGATGAATAACAAGGTGGCTGACGCTCACAATTGAGGGATAAATATTATGAGTATGTTAGAAGAAGTTTTGTAGATGTATAATTATGTTATTCTGGTATGTCCTCCCATAGTCCTGTTTTCCCTCCCCCCAGTATTGCTGTTTTGGAATGGCTTTGGTGGTCAGGGCATTTGGGGAGGGATGGCTTGTTACTGTGGCAACACCTGACCTCCAATCAAATTGCAAGAAATTATCTCAGCCAATGGAAGGCAAAGAAGGAGTTGACTGACAAGAATTTGGGAGAGTTTAAGACTATAAAAGGCAAAGCATCCATTTCATAGATGAGCATGTGGCTGCTGGTCCCAGAGACTCTGAGAACTGCTCTTTGTCCTTGTTAGTTTCTTGATGTATTTTGTTAAGGTTTAATAAAACTTTGAAATTTTGAAAGTGGTCATCATTTCTCACACATTTGCTCTTTTCACTGTCACTGCACACACTTGTTTGTCTCTGCCCAGATTCTTTGTGAAAAAACCAACACTCCCCATAGTAATTCTTTCTAATTTGCCTTAATTCTGCTACTGCTAATGTTCCTTCTTAACCTGGTGTTTCCAATACTGTTACCTTGGCAATTTGGCCCAATGCAGTGTAATGCATATCATCGCCTGACTGCATCAGCCTTCAAGTAGAGCATCCTGACACCACCTTCCAATAATTAATTCATGGTTGTTATGTGTCATGAACTCCCTCACTTTTTCAGAGTGCCCTCCTGTCTACAGTTCAGTCATGGCACACACCAGGGCTTGGTACACCCAATTCCTGCAGAGTACAAGGTGTAGGTTTCCACAAATCAAACACACAAAAGGACAAAAATTTATCTCTTTCACAAAGTAAAATTCACATGAACCCATCTAATGTATAGTCTCTGCCTACCTAATGTATATTTATTAGGGTATGTGATCTTATATGTGAAAAACGAAGTTCACTTTCCTGGTAAAATTTAAAAATATTTAATAAAAAGACAATAGGAGACAGAAATCAAAGGCTTAATACAGTCAAACAAGATTCTTGGCATTCACCCAAGAGCACCCCTACTACCTTGGAGAAATTCTTCAAATACTCTTTCTATTACATCAGCCTGTTGCAGATTCATCTTTTTCCAAGAACAGTTTAGCATGGTCACTCCTTGGGTCCACACCCTTTTAGAGCATGCGTGTTTCTTGCTTTTGGTTTTATTATCACCTCCAGTTTGGGCTGTGGTCCACACTTTCTTCAGATGGCAGGTGCTGATAATTCGGTATATCAATAGCAGGGTCCTCATCACATGTTCACTGGATGTTATCCCAACCAAACAGACAGTTCAATTACAAGCATAACTATATATCAGCTATCCCACTACCATGTCTAAGCAAAAACCATAAAATCTATCCTTATGACAAAGTTATTTTAGCATTATACATATAATATTCATTTTAATATTTGTGAAAAGCCAATAATATAATATGTATTTACAACATTACAAAATGCTTGAGTGATTTGAATGAATCTTAGTTAAAAAAACCCAAAGTTCTTCATTAAACAACTTCTATTGCAAAAGTTATCTGATGACACCAGTTATGTTTACAAAAGGTGAGAAAATTCAGTGTGGGGGGCAGATAATTTGACTCATAGAGTGCTGGTCACACCTCATTGTAGGCAGTTCCTGTTTGCACAGGATACTGAGCAAGTGTACATACTTTACCAAGGAGAGGCCATGCCTGAGAGTGGAGGAAGGGGCAGGGGTACCACACCAACAGCACTAGGCTGGGAGGCATGCTCTGACAGCTTGGAATCTGGAGAATGCAAAGGCCAAGGGAACCCAAAACAGTTGGCACTTGCTGGCAATGAAACCGTAAAGCCTTGGGCAACAAGGAAACCCATACACAATGAGCATCCCAAGTGCATCTGCTGTAACAGACTCCTGAGATCTCTGCTGGGATGGGAAGTTATGAAGTGCCTGTGAGGGTGGGGGTATATGTGCAAGGGTAATTAGAAATGTAGCATGATAGTGAGTTTGGTTTAATTCAGAAACAAGTTTTAATTCCGTATTTGCAGGGGCTCTTGAAACCCATCTGGCATGCTGAGGAGGATATACAACTCTGTAGCAACTGATTTTCAGATCACAGGATCATAGTATAGTTTCAAGTTGTAAAGGACTCATAAGGATCATCAAGTCCAACTCTCTGCTCTTCACAGTAAAACCAGACCCTATGACAAAGAGAGTTGTTCAGATGCTCCTTGAATTCAGACAGACTTGCAGCTACAAACAATTCCTTGGGAAGCTTGTTCATTGACTGGCCATCCTCTCTGAAGAATCTTTTCCTAATGTCCATCCTGGACCTCCCCTCACACAGCTTCATTTCATTTCCTATTACTGGTCACCAGAGAGGAGATCAGCACCTCCTCCTCCACTGCTCCCTTTTGTGGTACATTCCTCTCCTCCTTAGGCTGCTCTACAATCTCAGGAATTCTCTTTAGGACTAAGGCTTGAGGAATGACTTAGGGAATGAAGCTTCCCTCAGTCTGATCAGAAACTCATGTATAACAAATGTGGGAAGGCACTGTCCTTTGTAGAAACTTCTGTTGCCTAAAAAGGACAAGAGATACCAGCCATGCTCTGAGGACCTTGGAACATTACTTGCCTGAATCATCCTAGAGTGACAGATGACTGAAGCCAAGCATTTTGCAACCCCATAAGCAGTATTCGAAAGTGAGTCCCTCAGAGCTCTCCTGGACGTCAGCAGGCTGCATGTCCCACGAGTGGGACACCTCTCAGAGCCTGCCAGCTCTTACACTCTGGTATTTGGGAGAACCATCACCGAAATCTGACAAGGGGGCTGGGTTGATAAACCACGCTTCAACGTTCAGCAAAGGCATTCCACATGAGTATTTCACTGACCTCCGTGTGGGGGGAGTTTTTAATAGGTACCTTTGTACACTTTGCCTTCTGTGTGTATGAGTGTCTGAATGGCAAGTACAGTATGAGTATTTCCAATTTAGATTCATAGTTACTTTGCTTATAGTAAACTCTACTGAATAATTTTGTAAGTGTTAAAATAATGATGAAGTGCTTCTAAACCCTTTAGACATAAAACCCTTGAGGCTAACTTTGGCAAGGGGACCCATTCTGAATATTGTGACCCAATGGGAGTGTCTCCCTTACCCTTTAGCACTCTCCTTCTTTTGTAACCCAGTCTGTGAAAATTATTTTAAATATGTTCTGATCCAGCTTTATATGCTTTATTCTGTTTTAAACTACCCAAAACCTGGGAGAGTATGAGTAAATAAAATTTAATTATAACACATTAAAATTACAAAGCAAAAAGGGGGAAGCACTGGGTGCTTGATGGGACTCCTGCCCACCTGAGGCTCAGCTCACAAAATGGCGTCTCTGCCTCAGCTTCATTAATATTCATGAGCAGTCCTTATATGTCCCTCTGGCCCCGCCCACAGCCCATAGCTTTGCCCACATGTGTCTACTTGGCTCCACCCAGGGCCTGTCAATCAATCTTTCCGTGCCTTTCATTGGTGCAGCCCTTCTCACATCCTGATTGGTGGTGCCATGTTCACCTGCCAGGCCTCCAGCAACAAGTGTCCCTCACTCTCTTCTGCCTCCTATAAGGAGCAAGTGTATACCCTTCCCACATGTTTTTCAGCCCTGTCAGCAGGAGCTGCCAGGCAGTCACCACAAAAGGGGAGGGGATTGAAGGGAGAACACAACAGGCTTCAAAACTATATATTCCAGTAGAACAACAAAAGCACACATCAAAAGAACTGCAACCCCCAACAGAACATCTCCCCACCACACTCAGCAACTCCTCCTCATTTGCATGAGCCAATCACCACGCCTTATTCATAACAATTCTATTTGCCACTGAACTGTGTTAAACCACAATTTCACAATTATATCTTAAAACCTCCTTTACTAATAACTTTGATGGTGAGTCTTTAAGCAGCCAAAATACTCATTCATGACATGCCCGTCAAGGAAGTTGTAGGCTGCAATGGGGACACCCCTCAGTCTTTTCCAAGCTGACGAAATCAAGTGGCCTCTACCACTCTTTGTAAAAGTTATAGTTGAGGCCATTCACCATCTTGGTCACTCTCCTCTGGTCACTGTTTAGTAATTTGATTTCATTCTTATACTGAGGTGCCTAAAACTCACACACAACTCTCCCTACAGAAGCGAGGTGGCACCAGTACAGGGTAGAGCAAGTCAATCCCCGCCCTCAAACAGCTCAAAGTGCTGTTATGAAAATTAAAAAAAAAAAAAAAAAAACAACAATCCAAGAAACAAACAAAATTAATATAGCTGTAATTTTAATCAAATAGTTGATCAAGTATGTTTAATTGCATTAATCAAGTAAAAGGATACATTCAAGTAAAATGTATTCCATTCTTTATAAAAGTAATTTAGTAGTGAATAGATCCAGACAATAAAGAAAAAGCAAAGCTGGCCGGGGTACGGCGCAGGATTTGGTATCCTGCTGCTTGTATGATCAAAAGCTATTTCACCTATACTTTTATACCGTAGCCAACACTCCATCTCCTCCCTTCTTCTATTGTCTCCTCCAAGTTTCGATTCTTGAAATCTGCATCACCTTCCTCACTGCACATACTCCAGTTGTTGTTTGAGAGTCGTCAGACTCTTATGGGTGGTCTTTTGATGAAGGCTTCACTCTTCTTCCTCGTGTCCTTTGCTTAACCTCACAAGTTACACATGTGTGCCAAGCTAGTGTTATATAGCTAAACAATAAGTTCCAGTAGATAAGGCAATAAATCTTAAAAATATCTGGATTTGTTTCAATTTTCCTGAACTCATCCCAAAACTCTTTTAGTTTCAAGGACAAGCTTCTACTCCCTTGGACCAGGAGTTCCCATCTGGTTACATCCTGCTACCTAATTTCTCATGATATTTTGCCAGAGAAGGGGGGTGGGCCTTCTAACACTATACTTTTATTAATGGAGTTAGTTTTACTAACTCTGCTGATATTGATTATGTATAAATTTACAATTTAGTGCGAGCCATACCCATTTATCACATAGGCAAGGTTCTCTTTCTGAGAATGCTTCCTCCAACATTTTGAGGGGCTTTTGTTGCTTGCAGGTACTGTCTGTCCATAATATGGATGATCTTCGTTTGACCAGTGATAAGTGTATGAGTAGTTGCTTCCTTTTATTATGAATGAAGTCAGACAACTAAGTCTACTGAGTTAGCAGCAATTTAATTGAATAACAATTTGGTATAAATGAATACAATTTAGGGAATCTATTCAAGTATATATAACGTTTGGCAGTAACTAATTATGATTAAGGTTTGGACAAAGCATAATCAAAACCAACCAGGGTACGGGGAGGGTTTCTCTACTTTATGAACAAAACAAAGTAATCCAAACTAAACTTATATACTGTATGCTAATACATATTCATTAATATTTTCCATATATCTCCTCCTATTTTTCATTCTTGAAATCTATGTCACTACATTGCATAGCACATGCTTCACTTGTTGCTAGGGGGTCTTCTGTTTTCTTTTGGTGTCTTTGGGATGAAGGCTCACAGTCTTCTTCGTGGTCCTCTGGATAACCTTACAGGTTACATGTGCATACTAAGCATTGTGTTCTGTAAGTAAGCATTATATTCCAAAAATAAGCCTTATATTTCATAGATAAAACCACAACTTAGATTCCTTACCTGGAATCATCCCAACTTTGTCCATCCCAAGACCAATTCTGTTTTGGGATTTTGCTTATCACAAAGCTACATCCTGTATTTTATTTTTCACATGTAACATCTGCTTTGTGACACTAACCACATATACTTTTCCTTTATTACTTTATAACAAATATTTTCTAAAATATTGATATAGTTACAATTTAGTTAACATGAATCATATCCATTTATCACAATTTCACACAGCTTGCCACGGCAGAAATTTTTGTCTGAATGCATCAACCAGGATGTGCTAACCAGATGTGGCCTCTACTAGGCCCAGAATGGGAGCCTTCCTGCTGCAATTTCTGTGTTTCTTATTGCAACTCCTTCTCTAGCCTTAAATGTGTTTCAGATAGGCAACTGTGCTCTTTAACTCCTTACAGTCCCCAACTTGCACATTTAACCAGGATTACCCTATCCGGAGTGATGAATCCAGCATTTGCTCTTGATATATTCATACAGTTGGATGATTGCCAAAGCTTTCCACTCAGTCTAGATCTCTCTGTAGGACGTCTCTAGAAGTGAGTTGTGGGATTTTGAGAGTGTTTGGTGGTCTCAATCTTTTGGTCTCAAGTTCATGCCTGCTGCTTGACCCTATCTCGGTGCTTGCACCATATTTTGTGTCTGTAGTCTCCATGGATCAGAACAGGGAAGTGGGTGGCAGAAAGGTGCTGCTCTTCCTACATACAGACCTCCTCTCCTGCCACATCCTGTTCTAATTTGCCCACTTGCAGTATAGTGGTTACTGCATTTTGGGAAATAGCAGAACATTAACTCCTTGGTGCCCTGGCTTCTACACAGGCCTAACCAGGAACGGGACATAACAATTCCTTACTAGTCCAAAGAAAGGAACTGTATTTCAAAGAAGCAGATAACAGAATGTAAAAGTAGACACACAAAATGCTAAATGTAGCTGGAACCAGTGAATAAACAGATAATGAGGGATATAGTGGCTTTTGGGGCAAAGCCATGTAACAAGAAGCAACAGCACATGCCCCAAGAGAAGTTCAAGACATGGTCATCTGTGACACTGTGGGCACTAGGTGAGTAGGACCACCAGAATCCCCTTTAGATAGCCCTCATAAGATCATTAGAGAACTTCCAGGAAGAGGCAAATGCATGTAAATTAGTTCTAGGAAAAGTGATGCTTATGTCTTAGCCAGGAAGTACACTGTAATCCACATGTGTGAGCATGTTGTAAAGTGTCATGACACACCCAGTTAGAAGAAATATCCTCCAGGTGACCAGCAATGCAATAAAGAATGCCTGCTTTCTAATACTTCAAAATGGTAATAGAAAATTTCTTAAAAAAAAAAAAAAAAGATAAGGCTTTTATATTATAAAGTTATTGACTGCCAGTCATATCTTTTTCGGCCAACTATATCAACCCAGAAACTTTAGATACCTTATCTGTAGTATCACTTGTTGATTGCTTTATAAGGAAATTTATCCGCTGCATCCCCACCTGTGCCAGTTTCTGCCAGAAAACATTGTTCTTCACATACCCAGAATGTTTGACTTCAGCATTGTCTAGTTGTCACTAAAATGCAGGAATAAAACTCCTTAACATCAATGTAGTTTTAAGAAGCAGGCATTACTTTATGATGGTGCAGGATGCCTGGGAATAACTCCTGTGCATTTTTATTAATCTCCAGTAGTATGACCAAATGGAATGAAAGAAACTTATTCAACATCAATTTTATGTTGGTAGGAAAAATATATGCTAATATCTTCACAAATAACTTGATGGGTGGAGGTCTTCACTAATGGTCGGAGAAATAGGGCGTTGTCTTTAGGAATGACTGAAAGAATCAGTCAGGTTCTGGAAGAATGGCTGTGGGGGCCTTTAGGGGAAATAGGTTTTTTATGTCTCTATGAACTTCAAGCCAAGCAAATTACAGAACCCAGAGAGTTCGACCCAGACAGTTTGATTTTCTGAACTTTAGAATAGTAGGAGAAAGGCATCCTCACAAAGTCTACTGCGAAACTCAGAACTTCTGACCTTTAGGGGGAATTGGCCATGCACGTTCAAGAGGGAATATGTGGTAGGCAAGGTTTGGGAAATCTGTGCTAATACCTCAGCCAGTGGGGAAAGGAACGCAGCAACATGCAGACAGGAGCTTCGGGTCAAAGGAGGCTGCCCCCTCCGCAAGCCTGAGAGACTCCGCAGGTCTGTGGCTCAGTGCACTCTTCCCCTTTATTGGAATAAATCTACAGGACTCCTCTGTCTCCTTTGCAGACACTGGCTTTTCACAGCGTAGTTTTCTGCACACTGTGAATAAGCAGACACTTCTTTATTTTGTACCAGGAACACAGGGAATTACTCCTCCAAGCACGTTCTGCTTAGTAAACAAAATCCAACCATTTGATATACCTTTTCTGCTGAGTCATTGTTACATAAATTCTTTTACATTTTACACATAATATACCTGCTCTTAAAATTAGCCTTAACCATGTTATAAATGCCAATCCACGTTCCCAATTAAGATATAATTTTATTTATTAAAATAAAATTACATAATTTCGGTAAAACCAACAGGCAGAGATACGGTGACGATGCCCAGGATCGTCAGAGGGTGAACGGAAAGCAGCCTCTATCGCACTGCAATCCCCCAGAGTTCACGAATTGGCCCCTTCTGGGGTTCGGGTTTTATACAGTTTATTTAGCTCGTGGCAGAGGATTTCCCCACAGTTCTTTGTTTTCTTGGGGTGGTTACTCGAATGCATCTCGGTCCTTGGTGTACTGAATGGGTCTACTCTTGGAGGGAGAAGTGTTAATTTCTTTCCTCCTGTGTGTGAATGGAAAACAAAATTCTGAATGAATGGGCGTCCTCCTGAGATGATATCTGTGTGATGGCCGGGCATTCCGCCGTTATGGGAGGACTGATTCCTTATCTTGATGTGTCTTCTATTCTGATGCCAATGTCAAAGTCCCGAATTCCTGGCACTGCATTGTCCTCCTTTGAATGGCGGTTCCTGGGTGTTGCCTGTCTTGAAATTAGTCAGATTCGCGCCTGACCTCAGCCAGCGTTCATTTTACAGAACATATTTACAGTTTACATGTACCAGAACACGAATTAATATACCATGTTTATTACAACCATAACCGGTTTTGCTAGTTAAATAACTTCATCAATATTCCTACCCTAGGGCAATTTGGCATCTCTACTGAGCTCTACTGATTGGAATCCTTGATATTCCAGTCAAGGTGGGAAGGGTAGGAGGTTTCCAAGCAGACTAACTGGTCTGCATGATGGTCTCCAGAGTTTCTTGAACAAAACGTAAGACATCCAGTAGCTTTTGGGTGATGTTTCTGCTGCATATTTTAAACACAGTACTCCTAACATTTCTATACCTTATATTTCACCATTTTCTAATTGCAATCATAACCACCTCTTTTATATTGTTAAATCGATTATTTTATCAGAATATTTATAACATTTGTTCTAATTGAAGTCTCAGTTGGTCCTCAGCTCGTGGGGGAACGTGAAAAGACCACTCTATTATTCTTAAAAAAATGTGACGCGCTTGAAGCGGTGAGCGGTGGGATTTCTCAGCTCTCTGGAGAGCTGGAGAGCTGAGAAGGCAGGAAGGGGGGCAGGGAAAGCGGCAGGGAGGAGGGGCTCAGCCTGCAGGGATCCCAGCACCGGGAGGCTCAGTCCTCCGCCGCTGT
>VXBR01008380.1:0-12424 GCA_013400215.1 Cisticola juncidis | reverse complement strand
GGCGGAGCGCGGAGCCGGCAGCGGGTCCGCTGCTCGTCTCGCAGAACTAATTAACAGCAATTAGTAAGTGTCGGGCGAGTACGTGAACAAGGACGATGCGATGCGCAGGCTCGGGAAACATCCCCCGCCCCGATCACCTTAAGGACGCAGAGGTTTGTTTTGCTGTATTTCTCCGTAGGGTATGACAGTGCAGGGAGATGCGGCTGAAAGATACTAAAAAAAAAACCAAAACAAAAATACCCCGAGGAAATGCCCCTCCCTCCCCAAAACAAAACTGACAAGAGAAAGTAATCGCTGTCAGGGTTGAAGACCGGGTGTTTCGAGTGTCCTGTGTTTAAATTCTGCGATGAAAGACTAGCGTTAGTGATTTTTTTGCTTAAGCCTCTCAGATAGGCATCATAATGTGTGTGGTAAGAAACCAGTGCTTTGCTTTGTGTAAGAGGGACACCTGCAGTTGTGAATTGTGGTTGAACCAATGAAACTGTTTCTACTATTAAAGAAAAAAAACCAACCCGGATTTAAAGGGGTATAGGCTCGCTTTTTCTGCTTTGGGTTGTCCAAGTAGTGTAGCTGATAGAATTAACTTGCTTATTCCATCTGCAGAGGCAGATGCAGATGTGAGAAAAAAAAAGCAAGTACCCCATCACTGCAGTAGCAGCTTTCTTCCTGTGCTTTGTATGTCCGTGGCATTAATGAAAATGGAGGCATCAGGTAGAACAGGAGTAGATTTTCCTCTGGAGCACGGGACGTCTTTCAGAAGCCCATAGGAATGCTGGCAGTTGTTTTCCTAGAAGTTGTTGGGAGGCTGACTCAACTCTTTCTAGGAGCTCCGTGGAACTTAGGGCATTTCCCTGCTCTTAACTAGCCTCCTGGGAGGACTTAAAAATAGAATAAAACAAACCTAGCTCGTCCTGATTTCTGGTAAATATTTTCTCCTGAGAAAATATTCATCTGAGAATGATGGGAGTAAAACTTGTTACAAACATCAAAAACTCCTTACTGGGCTCTTATCGCCTTGTTCCCTTGAACTAGCCAACTGATGTCCCAAAACATTCAGATAGGTATTTGTGGCAGAGAAAACAGACTTGTGATAATGATTGCTTTTATATTACTGCCTGCAAAATTAAATAATTTGCTCTTGCTGCCTGTGTCAGTATAAAAGTTCCCCTGAGTCTCAAGGTGCAAAGTCTTGGAAAACTTACTGCGGCAGTTCCCAAGATGTTAACCAGGAACCATTAGTTCAGTGTTTGTGTGGCTCACTGCAGTGAGTTCCAGAATCCAGCCCTCTTTGTAGTTTAACCTTAAACAGTATTTTTTCCCCAGGAAATAATATATTGTCTGATGTTCTGGCAGAAGATAAAAAAAAATTACAGTATGCTTTATATCAAGTGTGTTATGGGGTGTTTTGGTTTCCTTCTAAATAAAAGCTAAAACTTTCTCCAGTTCATTGGACTGCCAGATTTTTAGAAGTTTTATTGTTGTTATTATGGTTCTGATTTCTGCCTAAAACACAGCTGCTTTTTTGCTTTAACCCTTCCTACTAATCTTTAAAGAAATAGTTGTAAATCAGTAAATTACTCTGATTTGCAGGAGGCTGTCCCACAAACAATTACTCTGATTTGCAGGAGGCTGTCCCACAAACATGGGCTCCTTAGAAGCCAACAAATTGCTGACTTCGATTGTTTTCTTCAGGCTGTGATGTTTGGGTAGAAGAAAATTTTTATATCTTCTAAAATTTACACAGATCAGCCTTTCCCAACTGTTTTATTTGCCTTTTTTTTGTTCTGTTTCATTTGCTGCAGCCATGAGTGACATATCAGTGGATATGAGACTTATCAGAGATGTGAGACTCCGTGATAGCATTTGTGGTCTTACTTGTAATAATTAACCTGTTATTTTGATGTTGAGTCTTTCTTCTTTGTGTTGAAGACTAACAATTGTCAGAGGGAGAGCAATATTCCCCACTCCATAATTTAAAAGGCATGGATGAACACAGAAAAAGGAATAAAAGAAGGAGCAGAAAGGCAAGAAAGTGCAATTCAATTCTCGTAATTTCTAGAGGAGCTCCTGCTTTGCTAAGCATAGCTCTGAGAGCTTGTGAAAAACCCTAGAGCCTGTTGCTGACTTAAAAGGAAAGGAAAAAGAAAAGCAAGGAAAAATGGTGAAAACACCCATTATGATTTTCAGCATTAGATAATGTTAATCTTTGCCTTTTTAAACTGCTGATGGGCACTAATGAAAGGAGACTGGTGCTTCACAGGAAATTGGAATTAAAAATCTGCCAGGGGATCTTTTGATATATTACTGGTGGTCAGGACATAGAAGACTCTGGTGGTATTGTTGGTACAGGTGATCTTGAAGGTAACACTATCCCTTCATACTTGATATAAATGGTCTCCATCAAGTGCAGATTATGCCAAAGAGCTCTTCTAATTTGTGCTTGTGAAAGGTTTCAGTGACCAAAATTCAATTAGCTTCTTAATTTGCACTTCAGTCAGTATCCTGTACATAGATTACAAACTTTTCTCCAATGAGTGGTCATTAGGTGTTAGATTAGATGATTAGAGAACAATACTTCTGAAAGTGGATGTCTCCAAGTACTGGGGATGTAAGACAGTTCTTTAAATGTGCATTGAAACCTGAAAGGAATTTGGAAATTCCTCAGAGTTTGAAGCATGTTCATGGTTTCTCTGTATTTCACTTACTTCTGTGAAGTGTTTGAGGTACTGAGGCCTGAACAACAGGACCTGAGCCAAAGTTTTGCTGTGAACCTTCCAACCAAACGTATAATATTTGTATCCACTTGTTAATGAAAGATGCATGATCATAAGTGAAACATTTAGTGTGATAAGAATATGTTTCTTCCTGTGTTTTGAGGCCAGTCAGGGCCATGAAATCAGATACCTGGCCTTGTTTGGAGGAACATGGTCAGAGCCAAATCCCTTGGTTTCTCTTTGAGCCCTGGGCAGGCTTTGGGTGGAAACCAAGAGAAGAATGAAATGAGATGTTCCTGCACGAGAAGGGATTCACTATTCAAGAACATAAAAGCTGGACCCTCTCACAGTGAAGACAGAGACCTCACCTGTGGGTGAATGTACCTGAAGAATTTCCCAGTTACCTGGAGGGATTCTCCAGTCCTTTTCTGTGGCTGGAGCTCCCCAGCTGAAGTGCAGATCTGGATGATAGTAAAATATTAGGTGATGTACCTTTTTCAATTACTATAGGCTATTTTCCTTAATAGTGATCAGGTGCATTGCTTAACTTACCTTTCTGTAATTCTTCACTGTTTTAAAATATAGTAAATCACACTTATTCCTTAAAGTTGGTGTTTGTATCTTTTGTGCTGACCATGTCCACTACCAGAACAGTGTAATGTAAATAGAAATTTGCAGTTGAAGTGTAGGTGTGCAGGTATTTTCTAAAAAATGTCATTCCATCCAAGAAAAGGGAGCTTTGGACTCCACTTCATCTTTAGCTGACCTTCTTCCATCATAGTAATACTTACAACTAGAAAAGCATGAGCTATAGATAATACTTATAGCTACGTGTTTCAGTTATGTACATGAACTTTTCTGCAGAGACAAGGATATTTCTGTATGAAGGAGTCTGATGCTACCATTAGAAAAGCTTCCATCTGTAAGATTCTGAATGGAATATGTGGTGATATTTGTCTGATGAATCCAGTCCCTGTTATTAATGCCTTTTCCCCACAAATCTTTTCTGTTGAAAATTGTTTTCTCCGGCTTACAGCTATTACTCAAACGTGAACATATTTTTCTTTTCTTTGAGGAGTGTAAGCAATAAATGCTTGGCTGATACAAACAAGCAGTCAAATACGATCTTGAAGATTTCATTTTGTTCTGAACCAAGGACATCACTTTTGCTGGTGTTGGTGTGTTGTTTGGTACTAGAACAGAGAATGGAGAACTAGAATTTCAAAATTCTAGTGAAGCATGGCTCCTCCAAATGCCCGGTGTCCATCCTTCATGGCAGAAGAATCACTTTTACCTTTCAGAATAACCTCTTGAAGCTAAGTTTAGATGCTGCTTGTGACAAATTCTGATTTTTCTGTATCTAATGCTTCTGGTTGTTGATATATGGAATGATGTTTATCTGCATTAGCTCATTCATGGTGAGAAGAATGACTTCTTTATTCTTGACTCCTTGACCATGACCACAGTTCCCATGACACTTGTGACATTGTTGCTGTGTGCGGTTATTTGCTTTAGGACAGTGGATTGGGACCATTGCCAGATACCATGGAATGCCTTTTTCTTTATTTTTGATTTTTGTACTATCCCCTGAATACGTCTTAAAATGGAATTACATAATTGTAATTTCTCAACAGCAGAACTTCTGGGTTCATAAATCAAGATTTATGGCACTTTCAGAGATTGATGCTTGTTTCATTGTTTTTCTACATTTGTTTTGCTGATGGGCAGCAAAAGACACAGACACCAACTTATGAATAATTAGGTGCAATTTATTATAATACAAAACTTAAAAAAATTACAAAAGGATAAGATAGGACAAGGTTCAGCTGGGGGAAGCCACTGTCACAGCAAAGGGACTGGAGAACCACTCCTGGTAACTGGGAAATCCTGCAGGTGTTTCCAGCCACAGGAAACGAGGCTTCTGACTTAGTTGTGAGAGAGTCCAGTTTTTATTCTGTTGAATAAACAAGCTACCATAACTTCTAGTGTGGGAACATCTGGTTTCTTTCCACTACTGGATTTCTTCCAAAGCCTGACCAGGGGTCAAGGAGGATCCAAGGAGGTTGTCTTTGATCCTATACTCCAACCAAGGCTAGATTTGGCTTGCCTGGGTTCTAAATACTGAAACCATGTTTTGCCAATGAGGAGAGAAATACAACATTTGGTTGGAAGGTTTATCTAGAGGTCACCTTTGGCCCAAGGTCTGTCGTTCAGGCCTTAGTACTTCAACATTTTGCTTTTGTCATCATGAAGTGTGATAAGTAGAAATATGCAGCTGTAGTCCTGCATCAAACATCCTTATTGAAACTGAATTTCAAAATTTTTTTGACATGAAATTGGAAACTGTGAGCATAGCAGGATGTTCTTCCTGTATGAGTGGAGGTGAAACAGCTAGAACTTCATCCTACTTGCAAAAATCACCGGTGATGGACAGGGAGGGTGTTCATGTTGGTTTTGGTGTTGAAGAATGCTGAGATCAGCCTGACTGAAACACCTCAGAATTAAACAATATGAGGATGTGAAGAAACTGGTGTTTCCTGATGGGAACTGGCACTGGCACGGATGTGGGAGACAGATGTTTCCTGATAGAAGGAATGAGTGAGTGGTACTACTAATCAAGTGTTTTAAATTAATTATGTTCTGCTGTGTTAGCCTAGCAATGTAGGATTGACAGTCAATCACGTTATCCTATAAAAGCCCAAGCTCTCTTTTTCATGGTAGGGTTTTCTAGCGCACCCCTTTTAGGAGTGTGTGGAAATTCTTCCTTCAAGTTGGGGTGCTTCTCGTAGTAACTCCATGGGGCTCAGTGAAAGAGGTTTGCCCATGGTCATGATATGGGTGACCAAAACCAGTCTCTTCTTGCCAATTATTAAGTTTAATATATTATTAAAATCAATATAATTATTATTATAGTCTTGAGAATACCAGTTTAATAAATAGTGCACTATAACAGATGTTATAGCCTTTTGTACTGACAAAGATCTTGGAGCAGATCATCTTGAATGACATCACATGGCACCTATAGGACAATCAGGGAATCAGGCTGAGCTAGCATGAGCTTATGAAAGGTAAGGTCCTGCTTGACCAAGCTTGGTTTGAGATAATTTAAGGGGAATACTAAAATGAGTTACCTCCTCTTAGTTTTACCCAATCCCTTTCCACCAAAGTAGAGGAGATAGATATAAGTCGAAAAATAACAGTTTACTAAAAAAACCCTGAAATAGCAACAGACAAAAAATAACAGTAAGAGCACCAAGTTTTGAGAAAATTGCTGAAATCTCCCAGACTCCAGGGGAACAAAGAGAAACTCCAAATGGCAGAGTGATCGCTTCCTCTCCCTTTATTTCTCTGATGGTGGCAACTCCAGTTGCTTGTACTTGGTCAAGGGCAAGAACTCCTGGAGGGACTTTGCCTTCTCCTTGGCAGAAGACAGCAAGGCAAAGCCTCTGGGCTGGTGTGACTTGGTGCCTTCTTGTCTCAGCAGGGCACTGCTGGTGGGCTGCGATCATCACGCTGTTACAAATAAAGAGGGGGAGTTTAAACCAGTCCCTGCCTGTGCCCAGACCTCTGACATTAAACAGTAATTTAATTGAGGTGGCCAACACCCCAAAATTCACTCTTGTTCTGCAAGTTCTTAATAATGGCTGATTAGGTCAAAATGAATGAATGGTTTATTACAAAATGAATGATTTATTAAATAGACCAAGGAAAGCAGACATAAGACTTAAAGACTTCTTACCACACAGGATTAACAAAAGACACTACTAGTAGATACAGAATACACTGTGATTGAGGTTCCTATATTAGTGCTAGTAAAGAAATAATATAGATTAGGATTCAATGTATTTTACCAATTGCTGATGGTGCATACATCAAATCTTTTCTCTCAATTTACTAAAAGTATCTGCAAAGATGTGTCCAAGCTTTGTAGAAGCTGCTCTGCACATTTCCAGGGAGTGTGTAAGAGGCTTTTATCTCAGTAATAATTTGTGTGGCTTTTATAGTTGTAAAGAGCAGTGTCTTTTGGTCAATGATACTTACTTTTTTTTATCTCTTCCCACATCTGCTCTCCAGGCCAAGATGTTGATTCTTAGTTGGAGTCTCAGCCCTTCTGGCACCAGAGATAACCCCCTGCCAGGCCTTTGACCTTGCCTGGCTTATCTCTTCCATATGCACCAGCCATCTGTGGTAGAGAGGGATGTCCTGCCACACACGGAGCTGGAGCTGGCCTGCTCTGCTTCTCTGGGTGCAGCACTGTGGCTGCAGACAGGTGTTGTGAAATTCACTCTGAAATAGTTTTTGATTGGGAAATGCAGTTTCTTGAGTTGCTACTGTTGTCAGTAGAGCCAAAAGGCATGCCACAGGCTAGAGAGAGCTCTGCCAGAGTGCCTCAACTTGTAAAAGACTTCGAGAGGGAAGTGTGTTCACTTCATCTCCAAATTAAAAACCCCAATAACAAACTGAGAATAATGTTTATTCAGTGTTGGGTAATGCTGAATAAAATGACATTAAGATTAAGAGTCCAGGTGTTTGGAGGAGATAATGCTAAAATCAAAAGGGAAGGCTGGGAAGAAGAGCCTGATGCAACATGAAGGCTACAGGAGTAAAACATAACCATCCTATGAACATTTTACTGAAGTCCAAAAATGATTAATGTACTGGGTTACCTAGCTCAACTAGGTGGGTTACCCTGTTGTAGAAGGAAATTAGGTGTGACAAGCTTGCTTTCCCCTTATGAAGCCATGCTGGCTATGACTGATTGACTGTTGTCCTCCAAGTGTTTTTCAATACCTTCTAGAAAAATGTGTTCCATGATTTTACCAGACACTGAAGTGACACTGACAGGCCTCTGCTTTCCAGGGTCCTCCTTGCTCTTCTTGAAAATTGGGACAACATTCGCCAGCTCCCAGTCAGCTGAGATTTCTCCGAATTCCCAAGATCACTCATAAACCATCAAGACTCTTGATGACATCAGCAGCTCTTTGAAGATTATTGGGTGAATCCCATCAGGATTTGTCAGAAGTCCATAGGTAAAAGGGGGAAATACACTGTTGGAAATGGTGGAATGGGAATCTGCAAAGAGGAGTGACTACTAGTCTTCATATGCTTAAGTTCACTGTAAATATTCTGTGATTGATTGGCAATCTGAGATTAAGGTAATTTCCAACAAATTATCTCCTATGTAACTGCTAAGAATTTTGGGGCAAGAAAACTCCTGTGTGCTGGTGCTGTTGTGACATCTAAAATACAGTTATAAAGAGAGGAAAATGACAATTATGGATGTTTGTTTTTAGTACCTTTAGTTGATTCAGGCTGTTTTCCTATAACACCATAAATCAGACGTGCTGAGTTAAATTTAAATACTTTAGGTTAAATGAGACATACTGCTACAAGTCCAGAAGCAGAAACAGGAGATCAAAGTTTTGCTGGCTTGCAGCTGAACTTTTGTCCTTTCAATTCTTAGAATCTTCTGTTTGCTGAACTACGCTCTGTAGAGGTATGAAACTGCTGCTGATCACAGTGGCTGGCATTGGAGTGCCTATGTTTATAGAGTTTTGACTCTATTAAAGAGAGCTTTTAGCAATGAATAAGAATATTTTAGAGCTATTGTGAGTGCCTCAGTTACACTTCTTGCAGTGGAGATTTAGACCATTTAGGCAACCACTGGCACAGGTAGCTGGAAAAGTGGTTTTACTGAAGTAAAATTATGTAAAAGTGAGGCTTAAGAAAGTACCCTGGCAAGGTTTAATCTTACTGTACAGGTGCAATAATGGTAATAATTCAAAAGTATTAATGCATTATCTTGATGCCCTATGATACAAAGTTATGCATGGTACCAATCACCAAAGATCTGCAGTTGATAAAGGGTCTTTCAGCCTCAGGGAGAAACTTTGAGGTGACTCAGCTCAAGGAGAGGTTACAACTCTGCATCTGGGAGAGATCAAAGAAAGAGTCACTTGGGCTTTCATATTTGTAGAATAAAGTGGTTGGCTCATAGTCAGATGCCATGGAAAAGGTAGGCATAAAATTCCTTGCACCCACAACTTCATTTGTTCCTGACTAATTAGTCCTGGAAGAACTACCTGCTATTAGTGTCATATTCACTTGACTGATGTTCCCAGCTCTTATGCATCAAAGCTCTTTGTGTCACCCTGTTCCTGTGTGGGTTTTCAAAGAATAGGTTGGAACTAGAAAAGTCCTTGACCTGGTCATGGCCTAGGCCTTAATTCCTTGTGAGCCTGAGCCAAAGTGTCAATAAATAATTTGGTCAAGGAGTTGAGCTCATCCCTGTGACTACAGTAGATCCATTTTATTGACTCAGAGAGTGGTAGTACAGTTAACTCTTGCCTTTGTCATCAGTGTGTGTTGTATTGCACATAAATGCTAAGGGTACAGTTATTTGATGAGTTGCTTAGCTTAATAATTATAGTTAATGCTTATTATATACCACTGCACAAATACATACTGCTGTTGTTGAATACTTTCAGGAGAAGTGTTAGAAGAGTTTGTGGCCCAGGTGCAGTGTGTGCAGAGAATAGAGAGTAGCCCAGCTGTTTAAAACCTAGGCCTTTCATGACAAAAGTTTAGAACCTAGGAAACTCAATATTTGCATTTGGAAGAGGGAGAAGATTGGGTAAAGAAAACCAACAGAAAGACTGTTTCAGAAATACCTTTGGTACTGGCATGCAAAAAGATTACTTAAAAAAAACCCCAACACTTTACTTTCTGGGCAGGACCCTGGTTTTTCCCAGGGAGCTAAAAAGTTCCTGGTGCTCTTTGAGGGCTGAAATTTGGAATCATGTCTTGTGTAAGATGCCCATTGATATGTGCTGGGAAAATCAGCAAGATGCTGATGATGAGAAACATCAGGAGTGGGAGAAATTTCAGCTCGAGCTACCTTAGCATCATTGGCAGGAGTACAGCCATAGCCTGGAGGTAAATGAGCAAAGGTGTAATTAATGCTATTCCAAGTACAAGCAAAGTGAGCTTGGTAGGCGTAGTGATTGGGGCACAGGAGGAATGTCTTTAATGGCCAAACTGACAATGCATAGGTAAGAGGAAAGGTAAATGGCATTGGTTGTTTTGGCAGCTTTTGAGATTGCGGTATGAGGCAGAGAGGGGGCAAAATTTATGCCTAGGTAGCTGTCACAGGCAGAATGTAAGCTTCACACAAAGTTTATTGCTCCTGTTAAGTCACAGGGTGCAGAAAGGATCACGTTGCTTTCTACACTCCACCTCAGAGAGGAGTCTCGGTGTGGCGGGATCCAGTTCTGGCTCCAGATTTAGTCAAAGGTTTATGTCTTAAGAATTCCACGTGTAGTTGAATCTTTACACAACTTCATCCCACAGGATAAAGGCAGGCAAAGCAATATGAAAACGTTATTTATTTTTACGGTGTTCAATACTGATGATAATAATGGTTGTAACCCCAGTTAGACTAAAGGACCTTAATTAGAATTAGGTACTACACAGTAGAGCTAGTTAACTGTAATTCAGTGACTGTTTTAAAGCTGCAAAGTAGAGATTGATGTTGCTTAGTCATACCAAGGTCTCTGGGCATATCTCTTTAACTCAGCCTGGAGAAATAACCTTGGAGGTGTCCCCACTCAAAGGAGGGGAATCTCTAGTCACACTTCCAGAAGGGAGTATGTTAAGAGTGTTGGAAGCATAAAACAGTGAAGAAAACAGCAAAACTCAATCTGAGATGGGGCCCACACATCAGAGCATCAGTGATCAGAGCAGACATGGAAACCTGATGGAGGTTTTTGTTGCCATGGCATCGGGTAGGAATGTAAAGTGGGAAAGGAGCAATGCAGTCTCAGTACCAGAAAATGTTTTGTACAACTGCTACTAGGTATATGTTCTACCAAGAAGTACTGCATACAACACAACCACTAAGAACAGAAAGTTTGACCATCCACAGCTCTTTGCACAATAATGGCTAGTAAGGTATAAAAGGACCCTGATTTTGTGTTTAGCTGGGGGATGAGAATTGGATATGAAAATTGTAGGGACACATTTTTCTCGCCCTCTGTGGAAGGGTCACCTGTCACACTTGTGTCCTTGGCTGTGCTGAGTGTTTTGATGTGAGAAAGTGAGCTTGTGATTGCCATGGTATTGTTAGGGCTATATTTAACTGCACTGCAGTTTATGCAGATACTGCTAGCACTCCAAAAGAGCCATGTATGTTGCATTTAGTAAACCATGGTGTTTGTGAACCTGGCTGGTTCTTTTGAATGCAGCTGGACTTACAATTAAAAGGCTGTTGGAGCACCCTGTGCCAGACCTTTAGTTATGTATTCATAATAAGTCTCTGCTGTTGAAAATTGAGACTGGGTTTTTCATAGTGATCGACTGTCAATCGATGTTTCTGGGCCAACTGTTTCAGCTCAGTAGCCTTTAGCTCAGCAGTGTCAGGTAAATTATCAGTACTGTCACTTCTTGATTGCTTTATCAGGAACTTGGTTATGTCCTTACCTGTACCAGTTTCTACTAGGAAACATTGTTCCTCGCATCAGAATGTTCCTCATCCTCAGAATGTTCAACTTTGAGATTATTAAGTCAGGCTGGTCTCAGCATTGTCCTACACCAAGAACAGCATGATCCCCCTTCTCCATCCATCAGTGGTAACTTTTACAATCAGGGTATTGTTCGAGCTGCTTTACCCCCATGCAGGCAGAGTGTCCTGCTCCAGTGTCCCTGGTCAGATGCCAGGACCCACTGGACTTGTGAGCTGACTGGCTGGGGCTGTTAAAAGGGGAACTGGGTGCAAGTGAATACTCACTGTTTTTTCAGTTCTCTGAAAATAGACATGATGAATTTTGGGGCTTGCAGGATCACAGGGTGTTAACAGCATGGGTCCCTGGAGGTAGAAGAGGTACTTCTCAGAGTCCCCAAAGTAGGGGGAGTTTGATTCAGAAGTACCAGGAAATTGTACCTTCCCTGGAGCATCTTGGAAAGTCTGGTCTATGAGTGNAGTGGTCCTCTCCACTGTGATCAACTGAAGGCAGAGTTTTGACTGCCCATGAGGACACAGATGATGATGCCATTGATGGTGGCATCTACCTCTAAATGGGAAGTCTCTGTAAGGTGCTCCCCCCATGGCACCTGAGAATAATCATCAGGTTCTGTCTGGGGTGCTAACTGTATGTCTGATAAGTCTGGGGAACCAAGGGCTGGGGGGTTTCCAGTTGATATCAAGTGATGGGAGGGGCACTAGGGCCCTTGCTCAAGCCCTGGTGGGAAAAGATGCAGCATAGAGGCTTGTTGGCAAAAGCCAGTAAAACAGGTGTTGGGGCTCTGTGGGCTGCCTGGTTGGAATATCTGGGGCTAAACAGGCTTTCACGATTCCTTGGGTCAGGACCCTTTAGCACAGGCTTAGGGGGGGGTTTAACTACCTTGATGCAAAGGCTTTGGTGGTAGCTGTGGCTGCATCTTGACAGAGGAGGCAAGATACAAGACAGAACAAGCATAGCAGAAAATGGCTGGGACTGTGTGGTGCTGGGCACTGTGCCTGCTGATGTTAGTGGGCTCTGAGTGAGTCAGGACACTTTGACTAGTAGGTGCTGCTGGGATTTAATCCCAAATTTGTGGGAGTTCTCCAGTGTCAAGTTTGAGCAGACCAGCCAAGGAACAAGAGAGGCTGCTGCTTGGTGTAAAGTAGTTTATTACATGGCAAGATCACTTTCACAAAGGTAGAGTGTTACAGT